>SNQJ01S0225850.1:1558-14657 GCA_010110895.2 Picea sitchensis | reverse complement strand
TGCACATGCAGATACAACACCCATGGATGGATAGTATACATCATGTTGTTTCCAGTGGTATGTGGCACGTCACGTGGATCCTCATGGTTGAGGAGAAATGAATTTTTGAAGATGACAAAGTGAATTGAAGAAAGAAGTACATGCAGGCCCTGAAGATAATTAAAGAAAAGAATTACAAAATAAGAAAGTGTCAGGTCGTCCCTAATGTTAAAAGGAAGTCACATAAATGTTATAAATAAATATCATTATACATTCATTTTATACACAAGTCTAATTTCAGAGAAAATCAGAAGTAAAGAAGGCCATATTTCATGGGAGGATGAAGTCTTTTGGTGATGTGCTCTAAGGTATGTTATTTTCAGGTCATCTTACCATTTTTTCTATAACATTTTTTCTAGAAAGATTCAGATGGTGAAATTACTATGGTATTGATAAGACATATCAAGGTACCTATGGTAAAAATTTTATCTCTTTCTTCGCTACAATTATGGATATACACTCTGTGGAAGATAGGGTTTTTGCCCAGTCCTAAAGCTAGTCAATAAACAAGTGTTTCAGGTAAAAACGTCATAACTTCTTCATAGAGAATCCAAATGATGTGGGACAAATTTAATTGGAAATATTACAGACTTTAGTTTCTTATGTATTATTTTTAGAACCGGATGTCAAATATTGAGTGCGAGGCATTCTGTACACGTTTGGTCTCCTAAATAAACCAGAATTGAACAAGGTTTACCATTCTCTCTATAACTTCTTTTTGGGGAGGATTCAAGGAGTGAAACTTGGAGAAGTTTAAGAGAATAAACTGAATAATATTATCTACAAGATCAGAGTATTCCAATAATTGAATAATTGTATAAATTGAAGAAGTCTCAGGAAGCATTATTAGGTTCTATGTGATGGTTGGTTGATGGTGATGATTTAATGTGAAGTTTTATTATCTCTCGTATATTCTTGGGCGGAAGGAAGGGGCAAGGATGGAGAGTTCAAATCTCTCTTGATATTGGAGGATTCTATCTTCCTCTTGGAGGTTTATCCCTCCATTTACACTTGCAAGATGTAGCTACCTTTGGAAGTCATTACTTCCCTTGAACAATAACTATTGATTATTTCTCATATATTGTGCGCGGTGTATTGGTGTAACTCTTATACTATTGTTCATTGCTCATTGGATATAATTGAATGGTTTAAGTATACTTTGAAAAAGGTTTTAAATTGTACTTAATACTGATTCACCCCCTCTCAATATCAACACCTTCGTCTTAAAGAGAAATAATCATTACAACCAAGACCTTGAGATAATATCAAATGAGTGTGTTAATATTACAATTGGCCAATCTAAAAAATTTCATGGAATTGGCTTCATCCTCATGACACAAAATGCATGAGGATGAAGCATATCATAGTTTACAAAAAAAAAAATATGCTTTGACCAACAAATTCCTCGAACCCATCGAAAGAAAACTCATTCAAATAAGAAATCATGTGGATGTGGAACTGGTACTAGATGCGAACAGGTGGAACATGAAGATTGGTACCGGGCGTGCATAGTCAAATACATTGGTACCGGATGAACACATAAATAGGTACCAGACAAATTGAATACTGAATGAATATCGAAAGGGGTACCCGATGAGTAGGAGTTGTGTCATAAGATATGTTGAATAAGCCAAGGTAATTAGAGAGAATTTAATATCAATCATTCAATTCCAATTATTAAGAAATCTTATAAATCATGATTTAAACGTAGGTTACCTCATGTATACAAAAGAATAGCTAAAAGACATGTCTTTGAAGAAAATAGGAAAATGGTGGATATGTCTGAGGTAAAGTTGGTCAAGATAGAGGACAAGATAAGGTAATTGGAGGCATAAAAAAGGAGACCCAAAAACATAGTCTTTTATTATAGAAAAATAAATGTTATGTGTCTTCTTTCCAAGGGGGCCAAGTTGAAGCGGAAAATATCAACCTGTTATTTTGAGAAAACAAATGTTAACATTTTCTTTTGGGATGCTTAAAAATAGAAAAACCAAGGCCAAAAGTTAAGACCATGTCCCAAAAGGAATCAATGTTTTTAAGGACATCAAATCTAATATTCGTTCATCATTAATTTGGAATCTTGATTTAAATGCTAAGGGTTTAAAATGAAGAGGTACAAGGTAGTAGCATATGGTAGCAATGTCACCTTTGGTGACAACATCAAAAATTAGATAGCGGGTCAATATGTTTTCTTCTCATAGATGTAAGAAATGTTGCATAATTGGTTAAGAAAAAATACTATAAGATCTCTCATCTTCGGTTCATGGAATATCCATTTTCATGTTCCAGGAAAAGCTCAGAAATCAAGGTTTCACAAGGAAAAATGTTTCTATGTTACATTCAATTGGCACAACGATTCTCAACATTGATTTTCTCAACCTGGATTTTTCAATCCTCTAAAACGCCTTTGAGTTGATACAAGGGAATCCTCCATGAAGGTATAAAAGAGTTTTAGGGTAGATTACAACTACTTAAGATGCAACGTCTAGAAACATTACCATTTAAATTTGAAATAAAATCACACAAAATCCATGCTAAGCACAAAGGTGATGAAATGGTTCTAAGGAGACAATATTGTCTCAGATTCTTTTGACATTATCTCCATAAAAAACTACAAATCCCTTAGTCACGAGGGTTCCAAGAGCATTGTGAATCTGAAAGAAACCTAGAGAAAAATTGATTAAGCATGTGATCATGCCAATCTTGTCGATCAATAAATCTAGTCAATTCAACCACAACATACAAGAAATCAATTAATCTAGTTAGTACATGTAGGCATTCTTGAATTGCATATACACAGAGAAAACCCTTACATCATGAAGGTTAAATTTGACAGACTCCTTCTTGTGAATATCCTCTAAAATCTTGTAGCTCATCCATATAGCATAGTTCAAGCTTTTGGTACTAGAAAAAACAATACACTCCTTACCCAAATCAATCAAGAATATGCCACCTCTGATGTTCGAGTAAATGGTTCTCCAACCTACATCTTTCCCATGATAATATTTATAACTTCTATAACTAGATTGGCACACCTTATTCTTTCACTGAAAGAAACTCTTATTGTAATGAGATCCATGCTGATGGTCCTTGTCACCATGACACAATGCATTCATTGAAATTAGTGGTGTATACTATAGAACTAGCATAAATGGATAAATACAACTAAGGAATATTTCTATCTATCCAAGTGCAAATGGCACGTCTCCTGAACTATATAACAAGATTTATGATCCCCTGTAAACTGGCCTACACTATCAAGAAAGTTGAAGGATTTACCAGTAGCATGATCTGTTGGATCATGTTGTCATTGATGTCAAATGATTAATGTTGAAGGATTGACTTATTGATTTATGTCAAAGGAACAATGTCTTGCCATATCATACTGATGTAATATGTATTATCCTTGATGGGATTGGATTGATGTCAAGTGGAATCATAGTCATTGATATATGATACATAGATGAAGATGGATCAATGTGGTTTCATTGATATATGATGCATAGTTGGATTGATGTAAAAATGACTCATTATTTTCTTGATAAGAATTACAAATGGATGAACTCCAAAGTGGTCCCCTTATGGTGAAATCCCTCACGAGAAGATGCTTTGTGGATGAGTTATCCTATAAGTATGGTTAGGGAACCCTTGATTAATTGTGGAATAATAAGATGAAGATCAGTGAATTTGTTCGTGAAACTATCCTAGATGGATAGTTCTTGTCATGCCATTTCCGGTGGTATGTGGAACATCACATAACTCCTCACGGTTTGAGAGTTATGACCTTACGAAGTTGAAGGACCCTCATATGTTGGATTGAAGCTCCAAAAGGTCAAAGAAGTCAAAGTTCTTGCAAAGAAGGAGGAATATTTAAATAATAAAGTGAAGTGACAAAATCAAAGAGGATTATTTAAATAATAAATTAAAGTGACAAAGTGAACGAAGATTATTTAAATAATAGAGTAAATGGATAACTTCATAATTATGGAAAGTGGTTAACCCTAAAAAGAGAAAAATGGGTTAAGTGATCAAGTGGCTATTGGATACATGGAAAAGTGGAAAATTGGGCAAAGTTGTACATAAGTGATTATGTGGACAAAGTGGCTATGTGGACAAAGTGGCCTAGAATATGCTTCTAAGGAAGCTACTTGAAGATTATAAATAAGAGGCAAGGGTCTCTTGTGAAAAATATCTCTTGATCATATATTGGAGATCTGTTCAAAGAGAGAGAGAGAGTGGGTGAAGTATCTCATGGACGCATCAAAGTTTCTGTAATTCTAATATCTTGACAAAAAAAAAATTGGAAGTTCATAAACCCTAATTTCTGAAGGAGTACGCGAGAAACAGTGGGCTAGAGAGCGTACATACGTGGGCTATAGTGAGCCAGAGTGTGTACACACGCGGGATGAAGGAAGAAAGAGAACGTATAGTTGATGGAAGTCATGAATAATTGAGTGTGAGCTGGTGCCAAGTTCTTGATGGCTAAAGCAAGTTCAAGATCTGCATTCTATGGGCTCAGATCTGCCATAGAAACACTGGCATGGTTACATAGTTGTCTTGATGGATACTCTTTCATATTGTATGGTGAATGCTTGAAGCATTATTGGTATGGTTGTTATGATTTGGTTTGTGTTGGTTGATGGAGTGAGAAACACTCTTATGTTTCAGTATTGATATGATTGCCATAGTATACTTGTTGCTTATACATGATTAAGTAGCATTCATATTGTATGATTGAGGAGCATGAGTAAATTGTGGGAGAGCATGGATGTGTTGTGATTGGTTCTGGTTCATATCAGACAGTGAATGAAATAAGTGGATGTGATTGAGGGTTGTAGAGGATCTGCGTTTTCATGAAGAAAACCCTAAACACTCAGAAGGCATAAACATGTTGTAGTACATAGAGGCTGTGTACATACCAAAGTTGTACTACTAGTAGGGCACTTATATACGTGCGTTGCACTACCAACAGGTCACGTACCTGTTGATAGATTAGTATCTATTGAGGATTGATTCCTTTTCTTAGTTGGTGTTAAGTTGTGTAAGATGAGTCTTGCATTATATAGTTGGTTATGTTGTGGAGTTGTACCTCTATTCAGTTGTTGTTGATAACTCAAGGATTATAGTCTGTAATAAAAAGAAAATTGTATGTATATCTTGTGTTCTTTATGTTCCTTGTGGTGATGACTTATTGATGATATATGATGTTGATGTATGTTCATATTTAACTGATTATAAATAACAACAATAATTAATGAGTAAATGGTGATTGCTAACTATGGAGTTTTGAGAAGGGAAGTTTGAAAAAGAGCCCCACACTCATTCACCCCCCCCCTCTAAGTGTGGTCAGTGTGTCCAACAATTGGTATCATAGCAGGCCTTCGCTATAAGTGTTAACAAGCTTGGAGGAGATCCATGAACACACAAATGGATGATGATGTTCCAATACTTGATGAGCAAAATTATTCTACATGGAGAATATAAATGAAAGTGCACTTGAAGGAAATAGGAGCAGGTATTTGGAAGGCAACTATTGGTGGATCAATTCCTTTGAAGAACAAGTCAAAGTTTGTAGCTCAAAGGGAAGGAAATAAGAATGATGTATTATCTCTCAAGACCATTCTTAGTGGAATCTCAAGTTCTATCAAAGAGAGCACGGGAAAATGCACATCCTCCAAGGATCTATGGCTAAACCTAGAGGAGATATACCAAATCAAGAAGAAAGACACTAAAGACAATTCCATCAAGAACAATGAAGGTAAGGAATCTCCAAAATCCTCTATTTGCAATGATTTTAAATGTGATCATGTTGGGAAAAAGGAAGACCTTGAAGACAATTCCATCAAGATAAATGAAGGTAAAGAATCTCCAAAAACCCCTGATTAAAATATTTCAAAATGTGATGATGTTGAATATTTCTCTATAAGTGAAGACGAAAATCTAGAGATATTTTGTGTAGATTCAAATGATAGTTATCCCATGGAAGCAATAGAGGAATATTTTTCCGAGATTAAAAGAAAAGTTGAATGTGAGCTTTCAGAATACAACTATGACCATTGTTACATAGAATATAGTTATCTTTCGGATAACACTAAAAAGTTTCTTAAAAGGAATCAAAGGCATATATTGAAGTTAAAGGAAATTCTCAAGGAACAAGAAGAAATTAAAAAGACTCTATTAGAAGAAAAAGAAGAAGAGATCAAAAGACTAAAGAATGAAATAGAAGAAAATAAGAAGGTAGATGATGAGATTAGAAAATGTCTTGAATTTAATGTCCATCTCAAGACCCAAATTGAAGAAGCAAAAATGATAGAGGAACTATTAAAGAATCAAGTAAATGAAATGGAAGAGTCATGTCATAAGTTGGAAGATGAAGTTGGTGATCTTAGAAAGAAAGTAGAGAATTCAAACAAATTCTTGAATAGCTCAACAATTTTGAATGAGATCTTGGATAGTCAAAGATCACCAAATGATAAATCAGGTTTTGGATACAAGAAAGAAGCTATACATGTTGAAGCAAGCAACTCAAAGAAGCATGAAGTAATTCCCTCACTCTCAAAGGATGGAAATAATGTAGCAAGTCAACCATCTACACAAGGCAAGGAAAGTCTCAAAAGAACAAATCAAGGAAGACATCAAGAATCCATCTATACACCTCAAAGAAGAGAGACACCTTCAAGATGGACACCAAAGGAAAGGTATGGAAATGTTTTTCATGGTCTTAGTTACTCATGTAATGAATATGGTCACAAATCTTTGGAATGCAGATTGTATGCAAGGAGAAATAATGAAAGATTTCATAACACTTTAAGATGTTGGATATGTAATCAAGTAGGACACATTTCTTCTCATTGTCACATCATGCGATGCTATAGCTGTTGTGGATTTGGTCACAAATCCCAGGATTGATGGAACACAAGAAGAAAGTCCATGATGAGGACTTCATATGGAATTACTAGAAGAATGCATGAAGTTAGGAAGGAAGACATTTTTGAAAATATGGAAGCTTAGAGCTCAAGTTATGAGAAGCAGGGACACCTTCAGAAGTGGGTAAAGAAGACTGAACAACTAGAGTAGAATGATAGACTTAAGGGAAGCTCAAGTTTTTCATCTTCAAAAGAATATGCGGGTTACAATGGTAACAGTCGCATACATATGCGAGCTGACCTATGAATAGGTCATGTACATATGTGAGTTGTATATGCATCAGGACGCATATCTGTGGTAAAGCCTTAGGGAAAAGGCTATGCATAAAGTTGTAGCATGGTATGATGGTATAACTCTATGTTGTAGGGTCTGACATGGTTTGTTGTAGGGTCTGACATTGTTTGTTGTAGGTTTTCATGATTACATGTTGGCATACATAATTGATGTATGTATGGTGGTGACATATGGTTGAGTATTGAAAGACTATGTTGGATGCATGGTACTAACCCTAGAGTGTGGATTGAGACATTTTTCTGTTGAAGAACGATGTTGGTTGTGACAATGAAGTTATGGCACTTTGGTTATGAGATATATCATGATGATACTAGTTAGATATGTCATTTATCTATTGAGGCACACTTCTAGTACATATTGGATTCTTAGTATTTGTTGTAGTGAATGGAGGTTGAAGCTGATCTGTTCGGGTACATGGTTGGTACATATTTGAGTTTCGTTGATATATATTATGATGTATTATTTGAAGCATATTTGTTGGATATATTTGTGCAAGCATTTGGCATATGGATGGACTACATATTGAGACATGAAGTTGATGAGTTGATGAGGTGGTCATGTTGTACATCATTGACGAGTCATAGATAGATCTCTAGTTGATGCATGTTTGGTACACATTTGGTACATTGTTAGAGGCACCTACTAGAAGTATTATTGACACATGATCTATGGTTGATATGGAATTCATATATAAGGACACATCTTGATTGTAGTTCATCTTGTTGTGGTATTGGTGCATGGTTAATGCAATTGCTTGGGATAGATGGTGATACATGCTTAGTGTAATGATTGATGAAATCATAGATGGTATCTGTTTGTAGGTGATAGTACTTGGCTAAAGTACACCATTGGTATTACTTGTTTATCATATACTTTGGTACATGATGGAAGAGATGATATGGTTATGACACTTGTTATGATGCTTGATGATTGTGGCACTTGGTTCATGGTGGAGGCATATCATGATGGATATGACACTTGTTTGTGGCACATGGTTGGCATGTTGGTAGAGGCATATGATTTATACACTCCATTGATTACATCTTATGGATATTCTATGATATTGATATACATGGGTGATGTACATGGGTGTTGTGCATGGTTGGAACACAATATAGCACATGATGTACTTGGTTGATGTTTTGTTCATGATTCTCTATTTCATTGTTGATATATCTTTTGCTTCATGATGTATGGTATGTCAGGAGTTTTGATGCATGGATAGGTCCAAGGATCAACACAGAAAGAAACGATGATCTATGTTGCGGTTGAGCAATAGCATTTAAAACGAAAGAAAATTACAGTGGTAGCATATTGTTCATATTACAGAGAAGATAGGGGGAGACATATTGATAGGGGGAGTCATTCTTCTTCCAATGATTCCAGGAGGAGAGATTTATCAGATACAGAGGAAAGTTGCATGGTTCCAGGGGGAGTGATGGTCATAGGGGGAGAATGAGTGATATGAATTCAACATTACATTAGAGTGATATCCCTTCTTCAAAAGGGTAGATATTATTCTTAGGAAGATCAAAGGCATTCAGGCAGGGGGAGCATCCCCAAGGAGAGAACTACCCTTTTCCATTGATGTCAAAGGGGGAGAGATAGTCACATTTATGTGATTGAGATGATTATTGATGTAGAGCAATGCCTTGTCTACATGTTTCCATAAATGATTGGTGTTGACATCAATGTTGGCATTGCCATCAATGACAAAGGGGGAGATTGTTGGATCATGTTGTCATTGATGTCAAATGATTTATTTCAAATGATTAATGTCAAAGAATTGATGTCAAAAGGATTGATTAATTTATTGATGTCAAAGGAACAATGTCTTGTCATAGCATACTGATGTAATATGTATTATCCTTGATGAGAATGGATTGATGTCAAGTGGAATCATAGTCATTGATATATGATACATAGATGAATATGGATCGATGTGGTTTCATTGATATATGATGCATAGTTGAATTGATGTAAAGATGACTCATTATTGTCTTGACAGGAATTACAAATGGATGAACTCCAAAGTGGTCCCCTTATGGTGAAATCCCTCACGGGAAGACACTTTGTGGATAAGTTATCCTAGAAGTATGGTTAGGGAACCCATTCTTAATTGTGGAATAATGATATGAATATCAGTGAATTTTTCAGTGAAACTATCCTATATGGATAGTGCTTTCCATGTCATTTTCGGTGGTATGTGGAATGCCACATAACTCCTCACGGTTTGAGAGTTATGGCCTTATGAAGTTGAAGGACCCTCATATGTTGGCTTGAAGCCCCAAAAGGTCAAAGAAGTCAAAGTGCTTGCAAAGAAGGAGGGTTATTTAAATAATAAAGCGAAGTGACAAAATCAAAGAGGATTATTTAAATAATAAAGTAAAGTGACAAAGTGAAGGAATATTATTTAAATAATACAGTAAATGGAGAACTTTCTAATTATGGAAAGTGGTTAACCCTAAAAAGAGGAAAATGGGTTAAGTGATCAAGTGGCTATTGGATACATGGATAAGTGACAAATTGGGAAAAGTTGGAAATAAGTGACTATGTGGACAAAGTGGCCTAGAAGATGTTTCTAAGGAAGCTACTTGGACAGTATAAATAAGAGGCAAGGGTCTCTTGTGAAAACTATCTCTTGAGCATATATTGGATATATATTCTGAGAGAGAGTGTGGCTGGAGGATCTCATGGACGCATCAATTTTTTTGTAATTTTGATATCTTGACAGAGAAAGTTTTAGAAGTTCATAAACCCTAGTTTCTAAAGGAGTACACGAGCAACAATGGGATAGAGAGGGTACATATGTGGGCTATTGTGACCCAGAGCACATACACACATGGGAGGAAGGAGGACATGGTGCATACAGTTGATGGAAGTCATGAATAATTGAGTGTGATCTAGTGACAATTTCTTAACGGCTAAAGCAAGTTCCATATCTTCATTTTATGGGCTCAGATCTTCCATAGAAACACTGGTATGGTTACATAGTTTTCTTGATGGATACTCTTGCATATTGTATGGTGAATGCTTGAATAATTATTGGTATGGTTGTTATGATATGGTCTTTGTTGGTTGATGGAGTGAGCAACACTCTTATGTTTCAGTACTGATATGATTTCCATAGTATACTTGCTTCTTATACATGATTAAGGATCATTCATATTGTATGATTGAGGAGCATGAGTAAGTTGTGGGAAAGCATGGATGTGTTGTGATTGGTTCTATTTCAAATCGGACAGTGAATTCCAGAAGTGGATGTGACTGAGGGTTGTAGAGGAGGAGTCAAGAGTCAAGACTCTTCAACACAGGAGTCCCAGAGTTGCAAAATGTGAACCACCGAAATCCTGAAATAGGCACATCAACCAAAGTTTCGGATACCAGGAGCTGGAGGAGTCAAGAGTCAAGACTCTTCATCACATGAGTCTTGGAGTTGCGAAATGCGAAATGCTGAAATCCCGAAACAGGCACATCAACCCGAATTTTGGATACCAAGAGTTGGAGGAGTCAAGAGTCGAGACTCTTCATCATAGGAGTCTTGAAGTGCCTAAATGTGAAATTGTGAAAGGCTGAAGTCCTGGGGCAAAGGATAGTCGTATGATCACCATAGATCGTCAACCGTTGATCTAAAGTGATAAATTGTGAAAGCGCTTTATGGATAAGCACTTGGTCACCGCCGGTGGTCACATCGTTGAAGAGATATAGAGAAGAGCTTGAACAAACAAGCTCCATTTCGGAGTTTGGGACATGGAGAGTCGAGACGACTCATCACAGAATCTTCGAAATGCGGAAAACACCTTTTGGTGTAGGTTTCAGATACCGAGAGTTGGAGTGTCGAGATACTTCTCCATGGGAATGCCGAAAAGTAGGAATGCAGAAAAAACAAATTCGCGAAAGCACCTTCTGAACAGGTGTGCGGTCACCGCATGAGGCCACATGTGAAAGGAAAGGTGAAAGGTGCCAAAGGCATAAGGCTCAAGGATTTCATAGTGTAACTGCTAGAAACGAATGATGGTTTCTACCAGAGGACTCAGTGTGATTTCCAGAGGAGTTGAAGAGTCTCAAGGAGTATGCCAATGGTATGAAGACTATTCATAGAGGAAATTGACAGATGTAAGACAGTTGGAATCTGGAACTGCAACAAAGAAGATGAAGAGTCTCGACTGCTGGAGAGGCTAAGGAATCTTGGCATAACACCTAATGATGATGGACGCATGGGTTTAACTGCCAGAGAAGTTGAAGAGTTGCAATGATGATCATGCAGAGCACTCGACATGGGGAGAGCATGCAGAAGCATGGCACATATAACATGCACAAGGTGCACAGAGACTATAATAATGCATAACAAAGAAGAGATGGGTGATTTTGTTGAGTGTGATTTAGGTGTGTAGAAGGAGGCAGAGTGCAGTAGCTGAAATGCACAGAAGAAGAATGGTGCAAAGGTGGGATATGGCACATAAAGCATAAAGCACAGCAGAAGAAAGAAAATAGATGGATAACTGAGACAGTAAAAGAAGGATGAGGTGCTCTTGTAGAGAAAAAAAGGAGATCAGAAAGTGAAAGAAGATGAAAACAGAGAAACATTGATACAGGAGAGCAGAACAACATAGAAGAACAGTGATAAGCATGGTAAGTCAATGATAAATATTGTATCACTGTGATAAATTTATATATAGCAAACTTTATATTTCAGGGTGGTTGGGAGGTGCTAGGGAGGACTGTTGTCCTTGGAGTTTCAAGTGGGTGCTTGAACACAGGGAGTTGTCACTTCCATTTGGTTGGAGCCAGAAAAACCAGGGTGATAGGGTGGTGCAAGGGAGAAATGTTGTTCTCTGTTATACAAGTTGGTGCCTATGTGACTGGAAGTTGGTGCTTCCATCCAGTTGGTGCTGGAACATTTAGGGAGTTGTTTCTTCCTTCTAGTGGGTGCTAGAGAAACCAGGGAGTTGGTGCTTCCTTCTAGTGGGTGCTAGAGAAACCAGGGAGTCGGTGCTTCCTTCTAGCGGGTGCTAGAGAATCCAGAGAGTTGGTGCTCTCAGCAAGTAGTAGCTTGCAAAAAAAAGGTTGTAGCCTCATTATGATTTGGTTCTCATAAGTATGATAATGTGCAGAATGTAAAGAATACTTATCATATAAAGAAGAAGAGGTTTTTACCTTTTATGGGTTTCCTCAGGAAATATCTATCTATGTGTATCTCATATGTGTGAATGATGTTGAATGTTCTATTTCTTACTTCCCTGCATTACTATGATTGCCATTAAGTGCTCTGCAAAGAGTTTAAAATAAGCATAATTGTTTAAGCACGGTAACAACTGATTCACCCACCCCTCTCAATTGTCCAACAATTGGTATCAGAGATGGCCCCTTTTATCTAAGGGTAGATCCTAGAAATTAAAAATGTCAATCCATGAAGGAAATTCAACCAATAAGACCCCTCTGTTCAGTGGAACAAACTTTGCCTTCTGGAAAGTTAGAATGAGAACCTACATAATGGCTTTAGGTGTAGATGTCTGGGATGTGGTAGATACTGGTTATGTAAAGTCAGTTGTACTAGCTAATAAGGATGACAAGCTATAATTTAGCTTCAATGCTAAGGCTATGAATGCTATCTTGAGTGGGCTTGTAGAACCAGAATTCATTAAAGTTATGTACCTAGGAATTGCCAAAGAAATGTGGGACAAACTCATTAGCAGTTATGAAGGTAATGAGAAGGTAAAGGATGCCAAGCTTCAAATCTACAGAGTACAGTTTGAAAAGATGAAGATGAAAGAAGATGAAACTGTTGGAAAATACTTTCTGGGAGTTGAAGAACTGGTAAATGCAATGAAAGCACTTG
>SNQJ01S0225849.1:26571-41229 GCA_010110895.2 Picea sitchensis | reverse complement strand
ATGAGTATTGAAGCATATAAAAATGAAGAGGATCTTGGATTACAAATGAACAAATAGATAACTAACATCATTGAAAACAACATGGTTTGATGGTATAACTCTATGCAAAATCTGACATGGTTTGTTGCAAGTCTTCATCTTCCTAGGAACAATGTCAGTTATGTATTCTCTCACCAAAGTTATGTGAATGGTTTTTGAGGAAGATATTTCATGGTACATGGATAATACATATGTCCAAGGATGGTTATAGGAAGAAAATATTATTCTTGAGAAGTTGATCTATGTTCCAGTTGAGAATTAGTATTTGAAGTGGAAGTAAATTGCAATAACAACATATTGTTCATCTTGTAGAGAAGATAGGGGGATTTATTCTTCTTCCTGTGATTAGTTATAACAACATGATTCTAGGGGGAGAGACTCATATACCGGGTGGGAATCACCTCAGGGGGAGTATCAACCTAAAAAGAAACATCCCTTTTTTCTTTGTTGTCATAGGGGGAGAATGATCAGTAAAATATAGTTAAGATTAAAAAAGGGGTTTTAATTTGTTTCCATCAATTCCAAAGGGGGAGAATGTTGGACATGGTATTATGTTGTTGGCATTGATGTCAAGAATATCAATATGATATTATCATTATATGTATTTGAGATCTTAAATCTCAAGAGAGATAACATAGTAGGTTTCTCATAAGACATAGTGCGAGGTGTAGAGGAATCCTATATAAACCCAAAGCTCAGAAGAGATAACCTTATAATTGGATAAAGAAAGTGCATAAAGGAGCGCATTGACAAAAAGCTAAGAAGGAAGAACGTTAATCAAATCTTAGAAGAGATGGGCCATTTGAAGTAACACAGGAGATGGAGTTATGCGAGTGAAGAAATCCTTTTGTAAAGGATCAAGTTACATCAGTTGTTCGTTCTTAGTTCAGTACAATCCAGGATCGTTAGATCAAGGTGAAGTCAAAGACTGGGAAGGATTAAATTTAAACTGTCAGATTTGGAGTAGTAGCATTATGGACAATTGGATCAAGCCAAAATCATAGATCCAGAGAGATTAAATATGAGTCATCATATTTCATGGAAGAAATCCAAGTGATCTCTCAACCGTTAGATCATTTGAAGATCTATCTTGATCATCAGATAGAACCAAGTGGAAGGAAAAGATAAGAAGACCCCATAAAGTCACAAAGTCTTGAAACCCCCAAAGTTCTGAAGTGAATGAGGGCCATCATATCTGGGAAATGCATGGTGACCATTGGATAAGGATAGACGGGTCCAATAGTGGTCAACTCTGACACTGACCACTTCAACGAAAAGGAGTCTAAAACATGTAAGTTTACTCGAAGGCTAAAGCCCCGAAGTCACGAACTCTCATCGAACGTTGGATCAGTGGAAGGGAAGGGAAATTTCATCAACTGTTGATATAGAATAAATGTTGAACCGTCCGATTTGAATAAAGGAAAGAAGGTGGTAAACTCCAATGTTGACCACTCCAGTGAAAAGGAGTCTAAAATAGGTAAGTTTACCCAAAGGCCGAAGCTACAAAGTCACGAACTCCCATCGACCGTTGGATCAGAGGAATAATAGGAAATATTTTCAATCGTTGATCTAGAGTGAAAATATTCAGAGTGCGCTAAGGAAGAAGGTGGTCAACTCTGGCCTTGACCTACTCCGGTGATAAACAACTCAAATAAACCAAGAACTCATGAACCCTAAATTTCTGGAATAAACAAAGGCCATATGATAAAGACAGTTGGAAATATATGATGGTACATGATGACGCACACCCCTTCCTAAACCCGCAAGTCAAAAGTTCCATGTCAACAGGATCTTTCTTCTTCACTGGCCCGAAGAACTCTAAACCAGCTCTTTTATTTACCTTTCGTATAATCTGCACCCACAACAATTCTTCACGGGATCCCCTCTTTGCACTTAGGAGATCGGATTTCGCACCCTCGTGAATCCGTAGGTCGAGCGCCTGTCTCTCAAATCTCCAAAACCCGAAAACAGTCAATGCTGACCCTTCCTTTCTCTTTCAGACTTTTCCTTATCACAATTTCGGCAATCGCAGTGTCATCCAACTTGTTCCTGCGATTCTTGAAACCCGATGTTCCGAAATTTCCAAATGCACTCACAAGGTTGACCTTTCAATGCCCCTTTACTTCTATCAGGACTTCAGACTTCGCAATATCGCGAATCCTAATGCAATGAATTCGGAACTCCCCTCCATGAAACTCTGAAACGTTGTGCCACCTATCTGCCTCGCTGACTCTTATGGTCCCACACCGTCCCTTTGGCTTTCGGGACTTCACAGTTCAGGATATCGTGATTCCCATTGCAAAGTTTACGGGACTTCCACCCACGAAAACCCGATACAAGTATCCACGTTTAAATCCAACGTCCCTTATGACTTGGATCTACGACCCTACTCTTCCTGAGCTTAGAACCTTTCGACACTTTCGTCATAACTCCCTTGCTCCTCCATGAGATCTGACAGCCCACAAGACTTCGTGGATTCTCCACTAAGAATTCCAATCGTCTGTCTCTTCATCTGAGAACTTGTCCTCCTACGGTCAGACGTCACTACACCTTCCTTCAAACTTTCAAGGTATTTAGCCTTCTTCCTTCCTTCGACCCCTTCGAAGTTTCAAATCCTTCTGAGCTTCCACTCCAAAATCCTTGAAGGATTCTGACTTCTGCATCTCTACAGAGTCTCTGCACGCAACATGTTATTCCTCTTGAGCTTCTCTTATCGTCCAGACTTCTAAGGAAACATGCCCTTCTCTCTTTGTCCTACAGATGGAGGATTACGAGTCCCTCTCGGCACTCGGTCTGCTCAAGCAACCTATTGCTGAGTATTTCTGGGTATCCAATAACCCTGCAAATATTCTCAATGCCCACCTGGCAGAGCTCTCAAAATCTTTAGTGATTCTGGTTCTCCTGTCTGAACTCACAACAGAGTTCTACTCAATGCATCACTATGCATGTGCTCAATGCCCACTTGGAAGAGCTTCACATAACTCCTCAAAGATTCTGTCTGCAATTGTGTTCTTCCTACACAACCTTGCCTCCTGAGGTATTCAGCAACCTCACAGGTCTTCTCCTGAGTTGTTGATTTCAACTTCTGTGCCCACTTGGCACGCTTCTGTCTGACTCTGCAGAGTTCAGAAATGCACCCTCTGTGCACGGCTATCAGAACCCACAATGTTCTGTCACACCCTCCTGGTGTGAAGCCTCAAAGACCTCTTAAGCTTGAAGCCAAAACAACTCCTGCAAATGCATAAACTTAACATACATCTACAACATATAAAGAACACTCACATGCATTCATTTAACACAAAAGTGTGCAGGAAAAACTGTTGTTTATATATTAAATGGCAAATGCATGTTTGTACAAGGTGTTCCTGAGCACGACCTGTAACAAGGTCTCGGCTCCTTCTCTTCTGCTCTCTACTCGCAGACCCTCTACCATCTATATTCCTTCAAAATGAGATCGAAATTGATCTTTTACATGAGGGGGCTCTTCGAGCTCTTCCCTTCAATCTACCTACCCTATTCAATTACATTGAATGGGCTATCTAGTCCACAAATCGGATCTAGATCTCAGTCTTACAAACATTAAAGGCCTATCTTATCTACAGCCTGCTCAAAGGCATGGCTTCACAGCTCAACATCTTAAACATTTAATTACATTCAATTTTAAATCAAAATGAGGGCAGGGCCTCTCTTCAGCTTTGAATGCGTGCGCTTGACGTGGCTGGCTGGCTGGCGTGGAGAGATGCTCCTGCATCAGTAGATCTATTCAACACTTCGACAATAATCAAAGGATGGTATAAAAGTGACAAAACTCCCAAAGCCATGAAGTAAGACATGTGGTAGAAGATAAATATGACATGTGGCCCAATTGGTTAGTGACAAGTGTTAAGATATAGTTGGCACATTAGGTATACGAAATTCACAAATAAAGGTGACACATGGCGGCCACTTAGATTGTGCCACATCAACAATGATGTCAACAAGTTACATCACTACGGGAGTACATCCTTCGGGGATATCCATATTCTCCTAATAGAAAAACTACCTGAAGTACTGAAGGCCAAAGTCACGAATAAACGAATATCCAGAGAGTGGGAGCTCCTTTATTACTTAGTCTATTGTCCTAGCTCCTAGACATGTGAAGGTTATCAAGCAGGGAATGTCGATACACCCTTCGATGGAATTTACTGTGGAAGAGTTGGAATAATGCAAAGACCTAAGTCCTGAAACACCGAAGTCTTGAAGTGAATGAGAATCATCCACTCAACTACATATTAAGTCATGATCATAGATTTGTTTGATGCCTTTGGATAAGCCAATGTCATCCATCCAATGGGAGATTAAATATTGATCGTCTGATCTATTGGTGAATACAATAAATGCACTTAGAAGAAATGTACTCTGGGAGGATTGAATGACTACAAAGGCCGAAATTCTGGAAGGATGAAGTAGTAGAGAAGTAGCGGAGAACCTGGTTCCAACACTGTTCATGTGATAAGGTAAAGGGTCTAGAAGTAAATAAGCCCTCAGAAATTTGAATACGGTCCCACGTAGAAGAATAAGGGTGGAAGAAGAAATCTCTAACATAATAACATGTGAAATAGATAAGCCCATGGTTTTGAGCCCACTGTCACAAAGGGAAGTGGATTGAAGGAAGCACCTATCTGCAGAATTTGAATCTGGAAATTAAAATCCAGATTAAATCACATACATGGATAAGCACATGGATCTAGCCACCAATTGTATGCAAAAGGAGAAAAGATTTAGCACCTTTATATTTGGTTCTAGAGAACTGGTACACCCATATAGGTTGTTAGAGCTCTATTTTAGGGACATAGTTAAGACCGAATGCACTGCAAAGGTCCTTGGACACCTCATTACAAATTTGATGTGAAATGAGTCAAATTATAGGCTACCATAACTTTGGATTTACCTAGAAACTAGTGCCAATTAAGAATATGATTATTAATTAAAAGATATTGAAACAGGAACCAAGTTCACCCCATAAACTTAAAGGATAATAATAAAAGAAGAAATTTGTTTTTAAAATAACATACTTGTTAATAAATGAAAGGGTGTGATGGTTCATTATTAAAAGACACAATGGTTCAAATGTCATACCTTTTGGATACTATATAAATATAAAGGTATGGTGAAGTAGATGTGTCTTTGTAGTCCAGATCAAAAGATAAAAAACAAAAGCAGATTCCAAGAAGGAGAACCAATGATACATATGCAATGAGGGTGGAAGGGAGGAGAAAGGAAGGATTCATATCCTTTACTAAGTAAAGTGTGAAAATAAGGGAGTTGGTGCTTCCTAGGGTTGGTGCCCTAAAGAAAAGGGAGTTGGTGCTTCCTAGGGTTGGTGCCCTAAAAGAAGTGATTTAGTGTTTTCTAGGGTTGGTGCCCTGAATAACGGAATTTGTGTCTCCAAGAATCGGTTCTCTAAAGAGGATTGGTTTCCTTCACAAACATAAGATCATTCTTTATAAACTTTGTAATTCTTGTTGAAGAATACTTATATAATTGAATTTTTAAATACCAAGTCCATTGTTGATCAATAATATTGATAATTAGAATAACAAATTAATTATTAATTGTTTAAAATGGTAATATTGATTCACCCCCTCTCTCAATATTTCCAACATGGAGAATCAACAGAGAAAAGAATTAAGGTGTTGATGAAAAATAAAGGTGGAGAGTTCTTTGGAAATGAATTCAAAGAATTTTGTAAGAAGTGTGGTATAGAAAGGCAGAAGACTACTCCATATACCCCTCATCATAATGGAGTTGCATAAAGGATGAACACAATGATGATGGAAAAATCAAAGTGCATTCTCAGTGGTGTTGGGTTAAGACAAGATTTATGGGTAGAGGCAGTGTGTACTTCATGTTACCTAGTTAATCAATCACCCTCGTCATCAATGGATGACAAGAATCCACATGAGGTATGGACTGGTAAGAAACCCTCTCTAGCACATCTCAGGGTATTTGGATGTGATGTCTATGTTCACTTTCCAAAAAATACAGGAGTAAGCTAGATTAAAAGGCTGAAAACTATAGCTTTATTGGGTATAAAGATGGTCTAAAAGCTTATAAGATTTGGAGCCTATAAACTAAGAAGTTAATGTATATCTAAGATGTCGTATTTATAGAAATCAAGGATGTTTTCAAACATAAATTCCTACCTAGAAAGGAAGAACCAGAGAAAATAGAGTTTGAGTTAAAGGATAATGAATAAAACTCTACAAAAGAACATGAATCAAAAGAAGAAGGTCCTCATACTCCAATATTGAGGAGATCGATTCGAGAAAGAAGGAAACTGAAAAGGTATACTCCACCTGATTTCGATTCAAAATTTTCTTTGTCTATCACTGATGATGATCCTAGAATTTTTAGGGAGGCAATGCCTTCAAAGGATGGAAAACTATGGGAAAAGGCCATGGTTGAAGAAATGGAAGCCTTGGACAAGAATGAGGCTCGGGATCTAATGGATTTGTTGAATGGAATAAATCCCATTGGAAACAAATGGGTGTATAAAAGAAAGTTGAATGTAGAAGGAAAAGTGGAGAAATACAAAGCTCTATTACTAGATAAAAAGGGGCTTTTGAGTTCACCATTATTGTTTTAGCTAATACAACAAAAAATTGTTTTTTTAGGAGTAGAGCCATCGAATCTAGCGATGCCTCCAAGCTCTGTTTTTTGCAGCATGATATAATGAGGGCTTTAGCCTTGCATCTAGGAAGGCATGATGGTATCATCCAGCGTAAGAGGCTTTTCATGCCTTGCAAGGGGAATAATATTCCCATGGATTGGCTAAAGGCTCTCAAAAATCAGTCATCTGGGGTTGAGTTTCTTTCCATTCATAAAGGTCAGGTCATTCCTTACACTTGCTTTCTTTCCCTTTCCCTGCTAAAACATACATTGAGTATTTTAGTTCAATTCCCTATTCTCTCAAATTTATTAACGTATTTGTTAAGCATTTTTATCAGAATATTATATTAACTTCTACATTTATGAGACATATAGGTGCAATGGAAAACCAATATTGGTGTAAAATAGATTTTCCAGAGGTGGAAGATTTAGCTATATTCTTTGCAGGAAGTAAAAGTAAATACTACCTTCCAACATTCTTACACATAATGCCAAAACTTAAGGTTGTTCTTATATACAACTATGGTTAAAAGTGTGTAATACTTTAGGGGTTGCCATGCCCTCCTTCATTTACTCGAATTAAGTCTGTGCTACTAGAGAGGTTGATCGTTTCTCCTCTTTATGAGGACTACAAATCCTGGGAGAGCTTGAAAAAGTTGCATGTATGCCTATGTGAGGACTTGGGAAATATGAGTTTATGGTACAAAGAACAAGTCTTAAACTTTCCAATGATTGTAGAAATTAATTTTGATCACTGTAGTGATTTGAAGGTAATTGCCAGGACAAATATGCAATTTTACTTCCCTCTAGAGGTGGTCTATTACTAATTGACATCTTATTCAAAAGTTACCTAATGACTTGGGGAGGTTGATGTCACTTAAAGGGTTGAGATTCTATGCAAGTCCAATCTTGTCAAAGATTCCACCTACCATTTGCAAACTTCAACAACTAGAACTTCTTGATATTTCACTGTGCAGGTCAATGAAGGACCTTCCCATGGAATTTCACTGTGCAGGTCATTGAAGGACCCTCAAATTTAAAAATGTTGGACATGAGGGAGTGCTCTGGAATAAAGACATTGCCTAAAGTATTAGCCAAACTCAAATCTTTAAGATGTGTAATCTGTGATGAGAACACTGAAGGACAGTGATGGTCTATCAGAACCTCTGCAATGAATAAACTCATTATTTATGTCATCCAAGAATACTTCGGTTTGGATTGGATTTATGATTGAAAAAGTTCATGATACATTATATTGCGCTCTGAAACATCTTGAAGACAATACCAAGTGCTAATGAATACTGTATAATCTGAAAAGTGTTGCTTCTCATATTGAATGATTTACATGTATTATAACCTTAGAATTTGGTTTATCGATTGATGAGTGGTTTATATAGTATTTGAACGAGAGCCAACCAGAGATATTTTTGGTTACACTCATCATGTCCCATGGTGTCTTATTGTAAATTACTCTATATGTGTTCTCCTATAGTTGCAACATAGTGAATTGAGCTAGAATAAATCAATAATTCGTCCAAAGCTTCAATCTTTTAGTGTAAAATTCAATTTTTTCATGCTAAGATAGTGTTAGTGTTTTTTTCAAAATATGCTTATGTTATCCTATATCATGTGATGGTACTTGGTACTTAAAACACACTATATCATGTGATGGTACTTAAAACACACTGTGTTAATCATTCTATGTATGCACAAGTTATAGCAATATATTAGGGATTCTGTGTATGCACAAGTTATAGTGATATATTAGAGTGGGCTGACTTTAAAACACAAGAAAGAATGAAAGTTTGTGGATATATGAATGCTCTTAAATAGGTTGAACTTTGAAAATAATTTAACACAAATGACTAATTGGTGACTTGTCTTTCACCTTTGCAAAATAAAACTCACTTACAAAATTTTAAGTGCTGCAAATATGGAACAAGGATTATTGCATGCATAATTATTTTCTTATTTTTTCCTTTTTGGGTTGGTATTATAAGATATTTAGACTATGGATACATAGAATAACACAAAACTTTCTATGTGGGTAAGTAAAAAATTATATTTTTAGAATATTTTCTAACCCATAATTCTCTAATATACAATTTGTCAAAATCATAGATAAAATATTAAAAAATTAATAGGATTATGAGCTATTAAATAATAAGTTAATGTTTTTTTTATGTGTAGTATGTGAAGCTGGCCACTGTATATATTGTGAAGAATTGCATACACGAGAGTCTCTTCCGAGAATGGTCCTTTTCATGAAGAGCCATGATTCACATGCAAATAAGAACTCAAATCAGAACAAATGAAGCAGAAAACACATGCATGAATGTTACATTTTAATTTTTTATGGCATGCTCACTAAAGGACATTTACTAGGAGAATGTATATAGATCAATCTAATGTGCATGCTTTGCATGGTTGTTTAAATTTTCAAGGTTTATTGAATCTCAGGTAGCTTTGTTAATCCCCATGGTTGTAACTTGTTAGCATGCTTCTTGTCATTTTGAGTGATGTTAATTTCCTTGTCTCCTTGCAAAGAAATTTATTTTACTTAGATGAGAAAAGACTAAGATTGGAGCCTCAATTATGTTCCTTAATGGAAAAATTAACTGAATAGGTACCAAGGGTGTCCGCTTGTAATTTAATTTCAAATTCTATCAACGGTTTCAATTGAAGAATCTCCTTATATCAAGAAAGAGCAAAGCCATGTAATAAATGGCAAGGTTATCAATTTTGGATGCCTAAGTTTGGTTTTTAATGCTATCATCCACATAGTGTAGGTTACTTTGTATAAATCTAGGCATAGAAAGTCCACATTGGATAATAACATTTTGAATTATCTTAACATTATAATGCCTTTAGTAAATTGGACTAATATATTAACATCAAATTAATTGGTTACATATAATTCCATTATTCCCGATATAGTGTAGGTTACTTTGTATAAATCCAATATACAGTGTTTTTATGTCTGGGCTGGGTCTTGGATTTTTACAGAGTTGATGTTGCCAATTCAAACTGCCATAAATTTCAAACACCAATACCAGGAATATGAAATCAGTTATCTGCACCAAGCAAACAATTTCGCAGACCTCATAGAAGTATAATCTGATATTGATATTGGTCATCAAAACTGACTACAACAACCACTACATGGCCGGCATAAAATAATCAAATTTGAATAGTTGTATAAGAAGCCAACTCAAAAGAAATTGAAAATAAACCTTTGATTGATAAGTGTTCACAAGAGAGAATTTTTCAGAGAAGTAAACTACAACTTGTCTCAGAATAGAGGATTAGCCTCAATAATCTTTTTAAGCTCAACTAACATGATATTCCTTGCTGACTTAGTATCTCTATACTTGGAAAGTTGCTCATTTTCCCTGATGTTCAACCAAACATAACAAAAAAAGACAACAATAAACAAATAAAAAATAAAAAAAGATGAAAAATAACATCTATGTGA
Source organism: Picea sitchensis (assembly GCA_010110895.2). Lineage (NCBI taxonomy): Eukaryota > Viridiplantae > Streptophyta > Pinopsida > Pinales > Pinaceae > Picea > Picea sitchensis. The sequence goes on along the minus strand of SNQJ01S0225849.1, from coordinate 31,064 downwards.
AAGAGATCACAACCAGATGGCAAGGATGTCACCAATCAGGGAAATCCCCTCGGATCTGTCTACAACAAAAATGAACTATGACAAGATGTGCAACCTTCTAATAATGTTGAAGCACGAGATTCCTTAGGAATATCTAAAAAAGACAAAAGAGTATGTATGTAACCCACGAGCTTACTTGTAGCAGAGCCAAGATTATTTTCACACACAAACCTAAAATTCTCGAAAGTAAGAAGCCGTGTAATTTCCTTGAATAACTCTTCATTGAAAGAAGAAAACACCTTTAGGTCTTTCACTAGAATTTCCACTGCTTTTGCTCGGTCTTGCCTGAGACATCACATGTATGTCAGAAGTATCAATCACTAATTCAAACAAGTCTAAGCATCATACATAGAAAATATACAACAACACTCAAGATGACTGAAATTGAAGCATTTGTGGTATGGCATATATGCATGATTTTTTTCTCAATCAATGTAACAAAAACATCACAACCAAAAAGAAAAGTGGAAACAAAACATTTGTTACAAATTATACACATGCTAAGATCATTGATCATGAACATGAATGTATTTCAGCATTAGAGAGTCATAAACAAAAAAAGGACTAATTTGGCTTTGCAACACTTGTCACAAAATTCTTGTGAGTATATAATTTTTTCAAATGATGGAATGAAACCTCACCCAATGCCAACTTGTATCAAAGAAGTGCAATGTAACTCAAACACGTGGACTCTTTTCATTCCTTTATTATCCACCGCCTTATAATGCATCTTTTCATCCACATGATTTTTGGCATTTTCTTATTCTTAGAGTCTTTGGACAATGGATTATGTTGTCGACATCCAACTTGAAATTGAGATTTTGGATGATATTGAGAATTTTTCAAAGTAATTTACAGTCAATACATAATAACACAACATAACATTTTGGTTGATCTTGAACATTTTTCATTTTTCATTTTTCAAAGTAATTTACAGTCAATACATAATTACACAACATAATTTTCTTTCTTACAGTTAGCGTTAGAATTCACTCCTAGATTGCAGCAGAAGCAGAGCCCAACGCCCATCAGTTTATGTCACGAATAAATTTAATGGGTGATCAAATGGGTAGAGACCCAGGAAGGTATCACTCTAACTCAGGGACCAGGCCTAGTATGTAAAGAACAAAGGAGGTCTTGATCTAACTTCCATCAGTGAGTTGATTGTAAAATGAGCAGGTGGAAGACTTGGTGAGATGAGTGAGCAAGACTGCTTTGGGCATCAGGCCTTTCAACAGCTTGAGGAAGAAAAGCTCAGAATACAAGATCCTCTTGGTTCTGAGCTTCGGGGAACTGAAGGGTGACTTGACTAGATCCTCCAATTCCAAATCATTCAGCATTGAGAAAATACAAGAACTGATTAGAGACAATGAAACTATTACAGTGATCCAACCTACATAATCCTATAACAGTGCAACTCGACTGGATCCTCCAATTCTGAGCTATTCTAATACAGTTTAAACAAAGAGACGGAAAGAAGCTGACATTCATAAGGCAAGAAGTCTCAAGTGCCAATACATAACCAGAGTGACCAGTGCTTCGTTAAAACTTTACAATCGGGAGCCTAGCTCAACCATCAATCCTAAACAAAATGGCAAAAATGCCTACATATACTTGGAGATGACTCAGGCGCTGAAGGCGCGATCATAACTACAACGACGTTCAACCACGATCAACTTCCACAATAACTGCTTCCTTGAGATTGGGAATGGCCTCGGTCAACTTCTGTACTCGGACGACGTGGCAACTTTTCTTTAGATGTTGCGAGGGGACCCCTATGGAGGACGTGGATGAAGGTGAGATGAGAGGTGCTGAGGTGGAAGCACTAGGTGGCAAAGAAACAGAGGCTGTGACACTAGATGATGAGGCGATGTACCGTGAGAAGGTGACAATGAGGCCGCAATGCGACAGGTTGGGGACTAAGGACAAAACACAGGTGGAAGTGGCATAGAGTATGGAGGTACATGTGTTAGAGGGTAAGAGGGTCTAAGGGGAAGAGGAACATGACAACGGGTAGAGTGGAGGATGGGTATGTGGTAGNTCAGCCGCAGATCCAGGCACCTGAATCTTAGCCGCTCAAACTTGCACACTCAATTTCAAACCCCCCCCTCCGCCTTAAAGGTAGAATGGCGAGGGGGCTCCGGAATCCAACCTCGACTATAGATCTGGGTGTGCAGATCCCAACCACACAGATTTTCCTGTTGCTTAACGGATGCGCATTTGTGCCCAAAACTTAGGATAAGTGGGTTTTTCAACCCACTGCTTTGTTGTTACCACTCTAAGGCCCAAACCATCGAGGAGAACACCCCTATACAAGAAATGTTGCTAACATTAGGCTCCATGAGGGATAGAGTCATCCATGAGATTCTCTAAGAACTCATCCCGCAGTTCCAGTGCCTTGTTGTTGGGCTATGGAGTCAAGCTCGAAGCTCCCTTATGAAAATACAGGCCGAAAAGAAGAACAACAACAGAAAAACATACATGCTCAAAAGAGATTATTTATGTACAGCTTAATACTAATATACTTTGCACATGGGGCTAGGTGAAAGAAAATTTCCACCATAGCCAATCAAGTAACTTCCTGAACGGAAGCTCCTTCCTTCTGTCGATGACTACAAACAGGTGATGTAACCGTGACAGAAAAATGGTTATGCTCTTCAACTCCTCCTTACAGGCTGAAGTTGAGATGAAATAGGGCGGCTCCAAATTGTGAAGGAAATGAAACTCCATGTATTCCTTCACAGGCTCATAGGACCAGTGGAAAACTCCAGAAAATTAGCGACATGCAGCCTCCTCTGCTACACAGTTGTGGATGTGTGGCTGAATATATATGGTAAGCACAGGTGGGTAGACAACTGACGTAGGTTGAAAGCTCTCAGGCGGTGGATAATCACTTACTGGCTCTGGACATAAGGCAAATAGCTCCTCTATTTCTTCTGGTTCTTCTTCTTGGCTCTCCCCCGGGTCAGATTCATATTCATCATAAATAGGGACCGCGGGTAAATTATGCTCTTCAAACCACTGCTCGGTGACCTTTGTGCAGGCTGTAAATTGCACCCTTTTCTGGTCCTCCTCCTTCTCTCCATAACTCTCCCAAGGACCATATCCGTAATAATCATAAATAGAATCCCTGGGGTTCTCTTTAATCCTAGGTAAAAATATATCATGGAAAACCCCTTAAAGGAAAAGAGAAGAATCCTCTTCCACAACCATCTCTTCTTTAAAAACGGGAAGGTCTTCGTCATCATAAGCAGGACTTCTAGGAACATCTACTTCAACCCTATATCTATATGAGCCATCTACTATAGACCACATCTGCTCTATAAACTCATAATTTTCACAAGATGCATGTTGATCTTTATGAGCATTTAAAAGAACAGATGCATCTGAAATGATGTCAGATGCTTCTATTCTAGGGCTAAGAAAATTAATATCATTCAACCCCTCTATATTTTCATAGCAAATGCTTTCCTCCACAGTAAAAGATTCATCATAAACATGGTCTTCAGGACCAGCAGAGGATTCATGAAGTGAAGAAAACTCCTCACAACAGTTTTCATACAAACACTCAGATGGAAAGTAATCTTTACAAAATGAATGGAAAGTTGTATGAAAACCTTTCAAAGAGTGGATGATTGTAGCGGGAAGAGATCGACACCAATCAAGAGCAGCTCCCTTTAATGAATACCTAAACAACTTAATCCAGACATCTTCATGCATGATATTAAGTCGATCAATAACTCCATGAAAGTCCAGTAAATGCTCAGTTGGTTCCTCCGAACTTTTTGTGTCGAATTCAGGGAGGAAATTTTCCCATATGTCTCTATCAAGAAGTGCATTAGGAAAACCAACTATCTGGGAAAAGTAATAGAAAGAAAACCTTTGAGCTAAGATTTTCTCCATATTGAACCAGTGGAGTCGCTGATTGATCCTTGAATCATGGAGTCGCCAGGTGAAAGATTTACAGCTTTGAATGTGCCTGGTCCTTGTTCACCATCAAAGGCCATATCTTAACGTTGTCATTACCCCAGGAACCTTCTGAGGTTGAGAAAGCAGCTGCTGAAAGCTTCTCGAGAAAGCTCCTCTGGATCAGCTTTCAGGCATGCTAAAGTAGCCACAACTGAAACAGTGATGTGGAAACCTTGGAGTCACCACAGCAGAGTCGCCAGGTGCACAGTAGCAATCTTTAAGTGATCCGGATTATTTTCGGCACGAAATGAGAGCGGAGATATAATAAAGAAATGCACAGAGATATCACGTATATCCAGTAACATAACAGAAATATATCAGAGATGCAACCATAAACACAGAGATACAGTAGTACATGATTTCTATTAATGAAAGAAATGTACATAGACTGTAAAAATACAGAGTGAAAGACTCGCTAGAATGGTGGTAGCTTATCTCTGAGAAGAGATGTGATGGCTACTCGCATTCGCAAGAAGATGATTACA
>SNQJ01S0225847.1:3328-14658 GCA_010110895.2 Picea sitchensis | reverse complement strand
CCATCCAATGATAGAGAGGACCTACTTAATCCCTAGGAGGACTCCCCTATCTCAAATGATGTTTCTTTGGAAGCTAATACATTATAACAAGAGGGATCCTATAATATACCTAAGCTATATTAGATATATTATCATAATGTAATAAATAAATATCATGTAATAATAGTCATGGGACAAGTATTATGCAATGTAGTCATTAATATATAATAATGATAAGTCATGCATTTTTCCAAGGACATTACTTATCACCCCCTATGTGTATTTATATGCACACCCATTGCATCTCAATAAAATGTTAATTAATAATGAATAATAATTATTTTTCCCTTGAGGAATATATGGATTCATCCTTGTTGTAATGGATGTTCACGTGAGGTGACCAAGAGATTCACTCCAATTGGTATCATAGCATTTTTTATGTTGGTATATGGTGTTAGCACTAGAAGTCACACTTAGACTATTGTAAGTTCAAGCCTAATACCCATCATAATGTAAACATAAATGTTTATAAAAGGTGGAAAATGGATGGAAGACTTAGTTAAAGATGTCAATCACATATAACTCCATGCAATATACACCAGCAAACAAGGCCTTGAAATAGATTCAGACTAGGTTTTAAGAGATAAAGATATAGTTATCCACTCAGAATACCTCAAAGGTATAATGCTTTGAGCATCAAGCAATTTTTTTACCTCCTTCCCCATAATGGGTAGTAACATAGGATTGATATGCCTTAGTTTTTGTCTAAATGGTTTGGTATAATCCTTGAAGGGTATTCTATGCTCAATAATGCTTGTATCATAAGTATCCAAATCCTCATACTTCCATGCAAAGAAATCAGCAAATTCCTTTAACAGTTTGATATACTCGGCCCTTTGCTTTTCTGACAGACTACTAGATAGATTGACATACTTGGGATCCTCATCAGTACCTAGATTGCACTCTGTCATATCAACATTTTCACTTGAACCTCTCCCTTTCACAGCCACATCAGTTTTATCAAATAATCTCTCCAAGGGAATTAATCCTTTGGGAATATGATTGCTAGGCAATTGGACAATCTTGTGATCTGCAATCTTGTTTAGGAATTTATCAGCATGTGGACTTTTCTCATCATCTGGGTCTTGATCAATGTGAAGAGAAAAAAATCCCTCTATTGTTTCCATAAATCTCTTTATTTCAAGAACGTCTTCAAAAACCTTCAAATTCTTGACATTATCATGTATAGAAGGCATATACTTCACCTCAACATCATACTTGAGCTTAGGAGGTAGTGGGATTTTAAAGTTACTAGTAGAAACAACTAGGGAATCAGTCAATGTATTATCTTCTCTGGGAACAAAGGATATGTTGAAAGATAGGAAGAAATTGTCAATAAGGTCCCATACCTCATTCCTGTAAGTTCTCAATCTTGGATTCTTTTCTTGATATATATTTCTGAACTGATGCACAATGATCTTTGCATCTCCAAAAACTAATAATTCTTCAATTTTCATGTCTTTTGCAGCCTAATCCCTAAAACTAGGGCCTCATATTCTACAATGTTGTTTGTGGTTTCAAATTCCAATTTGAAACACAAGGTTATGAATTATTGGGAAGGAGAAATGAACACAACTCCAACACTAGCACTATCTTTGGAAGATGCACCATCAAAATACATTTTCCAAGTTTGAGCACCTTATCTGATTGTCTCACATGTTGCTAGTGGTTGCTTTTTAATTTCTAATGATGACTGAGGAAAATCAGAAAGATACAAAATCTCACATCCCAGATCAGTGTCAACAACATAAATAGGCTTGTTTGTGGGGTTGCCTTCATCAGTAATAATATATTCCAGTTGTGCTTCTCTATACAATCTTTTGTGTTCACCCCCAAAGACTGGTATAATAGCATATGAGAGATCCATTTGAAATGTCCCTCCCAACCTTTTAATCCATGATCTGGACAATAACATCCCAAACTTGGGGGGGACATAGGCAACTACAATATCCATGACTATACTCTTCATTGGTAGTTGAAAAATGGTAACAACCAAATCTTTAATTACCCCAGGGAATTTAACCTTTCTTGAGTCAAAGGAATATAGATCATGATATTCTTTGGTGATTTCCAGACCCAATTCATCCATGATAGACTTAGGCATTAAGTTATGGGATGCACATGAGTCCATTAGGCAATTGTGCAAGATTTTATCATGTACATTCAATGAGGTGTAAAAAGGAGGATAAGGGTCATCTTTGTCTTCTACTAGTGGCCCCAATATCACTGTAGGTTTTTCATCTTGCAAATTAACTGAGTCTGTTGAATGGGAAGAAAATTCAGGCTGCAACATTTTAGAAATGGATTTCTTGAAATCTTCATTCTTTATCAACTCTAGGAATGGGATAGGAATTTCAATTTTCTGGATTTCATTCTCAAAGTTAAAAGAGGATGGGGACTTCAAAATTTCCTTGGTTTCTCGAACGAGAGCTTTAATTAGAGGTTGATTACTTTGTTCCTCATTTCCTTTATTTGGTGCAGCCACTACTTTAGTAGAAGTTTCTAATTTTTTGGGTTGATTAGATGTACTAGGATTCCCCTCTTTTTGTTTTGACATCAAATTGTACTTGTTCTGAGTTTCATTCGCTTTCTCTCCCTTACTTAACTCATTTAGTTGGTTGATCATTAGAGACTCTTCATAAGCAGATTGAGTTATATGAGGAGAAGTAGATGTGTCCCCCAGACAATGAATTTCTTGATTTGTTTCCTCATTATCCCCTTCCTTGACATCAACTAGATTGTTTTGGAGAGGGGTTTCAACCTTTTGATCCTCTCTATTTCTCTAATCTCTTTGAAGAATCTGAGGTGCATTATTTTGTCTTCTGAAATTGTTTATATTTCAAAAATCTTGTGTGTTTCTATTTGCTTGTCTCCCTTCAAGTTTTAGTTTTTCCATTTCTATAGAAAGTGACTTGACTAACTTAGTCAATTCATCAACCTGAGGGTTAGTTCCTAAAGCATCATAAGTTGAAGCTTATGCCTTTTGTTTCCTTCTATCCCTATCATACTTGCCTCTTAATTTATCTGGTGCCAATATGTTTGATTCCACCTCTAGAGAAGCATATTGCATATGGGCTAGTGAAGTAGACCTTATCTCTCTCAACAGAAGAAAAAATTCAAGATCAAAGGCACTAGCATAGGTTATTTTAGCAGAAGTTTCAGTAGGCTTGTTCTCAGTGTGAATTTTGTTATACATTTTGTTAAACCTCTTTGAAAAGTCTGATACTGGTTCACCTTTTTTTCTTTTGAGAGCCCCAAATTATGTGATATAATATAAAAAGTCTTTTTTGTCACCCCAATGCCTTAAAAAGGCATCATCTAGGGCTTCAATCCCAGCAATTTATCCAGGGGATAAACTCCTAAACCATTTTCTATCTTCTCCATTAAGACTTTGTACAAAAACCCTCATCCAGACATCATCATTCTCAATATTCATATTATCAACATAGCTATAAAATGTTGCAAGGTGTTATTTTGCAGTGATATCTTCTTTTCGTGTGAACTTGGGCATATACTTTAGGTAATCTCCTATTCGAAGAGAATTCATAGGTTGAGGAATCACTAATGGGGCATACCTAGCAGCCACAATGGAATCCATTATGTTTCGAAGAGGATTAGCTCCTGCCATTTTATTAGGAAAAGGAGGATTTTGAATTCTAGGAGAAGTAGGAAGCGATTTAACAACTAAAGATGTAGTCTATATAACATGTAATTTTGGAAAAGAAAGAGTATAAGGTGGAGGAATTTTAGTTTTAACAGAAAGTGGTTGAGACTTGGATGAGGATGGGGGAAATTAAAGAGAAACTGAGGTTATTTCTTCTTTAGTTACATCAAATTTAAAAGAATGGGGAGAAGGAGAACCTAAGAGAGGAAAATATTCCAAACTCTCAAGCCTAAACCAATTTAAAACTTCAGGGATGCAAGAAAATCAAAATTTTCTAGATTTTCTTCTTTCAACTCAAGAGAAAAAGATGAATATTCTACACGAAAATCTCCTAGTTTTGACTTTACAGGAGTTTCAGCAATAAGCAAATGAGAAATATGAGAAACAACAACTGGTGTATGGAAAGCAGATTCAGGTAAGTCTCTAGAAGTACCTGAGAATTTGGAAGAGGAAGATACTTGCAAAAAAATTCCCTTCTTTAAAATCTTTTCTAGATCGGGTTCAGGTGTAACCAAAGGTGACTGTGGATTGGACCTAGTGTGTCTACCTTTGGGAGCCATAGCTGAACTTTGGAGTCACCAGGTGTAATATGCAGTTTTCTATTTACTGATTATTGTGCACCATCAAAATCAGTATTTTCTTGTCGTACAACCAAGGGAAAAATCTTCAATCTATTCCTCAACAACGGCACCAAAAATGTTAGCACTAGAAGTCACACTTCTACTGTTAAAAGTGCAAGCCTAATACCCATCAGAATGTAAAGATAAATGTTTATAAAAGGTGGAAAATGAATGGAAGACTCAGTTAAAGATGTCAATCACAGATAACTCCATGCAATATGCACCAACAAATAAGGCCTTGAAATAGCTTCAGATCAGGTTTTAAGAGATAAAGTGATAGATGGAAGAATTGACAAGAAAAGTGTAATATGCATATCATTTACATCAGGTAACACTGACACACATATGAAGAAAAAACTTTGAAATAAGAACCTCTTACAATCAAAGAGAAAATACTCGGATGCACTTGCATACCATATCACAATAGATCCTTTATTGTATTAAGGAAACAATCAGCCAGATGAATCATTCACATAGACTGTTATCAAAGTAAGACAACAAAAGATGCTACAGAAAAGAAAGATTGATTTCATTATTCAAAGTATCTTGGATCTGGTCCACACAATAAGGAGAAAACTATGTTACAGAAACAATATCAAAATAATAGTTTTCAATCACACCATTTGAACCTCTCCTAAGTCTTACAATGCTCTTTAACTAGCCTAAAATATCATTGCCAGCTTTACAATTCACCTTACAACTTCCTCATAAGATCCATGTTCCTAAGGTAAGCATGGAAATAGGTGTACAATAGAAAACAAACAAACTGCTACTTTCAAGGATGATGTTAGTAATGTTTGCAACATTCTTTAATGGTTGATGATGTGCCCCTAAAAGTGCATATTCTTTAGGCGGGTGGCCTCCCAGATTGCAACTAACCTTCAAAGTGCTGGTATGAATTCATCTTGACAACTGGCAGCCTTCATTCCCTCCAAAATCTCCAAAAGTTGAGTTCACGGTGCAGCGCTGCAAATTGTCCTGAAACGGCCAGTTTGCAGCACCAATGGTTCCAAGCACTACGAACTTTCCTGTAGCGACATGTTTCACTTTTTCCAATTATTTAACATCTCTAAACTCATACCAGGTGTCCTGATATGCTGCAAAACTTCATTACTTTGATATATAAATGGGGAAAGACATCAAAACTGATAATCATGGCTCAAAAATCATATCCATCACCAAAAATGTTGTACAAGCATATAACAGAAACTTTGACCAAAATTGATGTTGGTTTTTGGGAAGATCAATGTATTATCTTATATTTATGGAGCTTATTTTGGTAGCAACTTTGGCCAACATGTCTAGGTTTCTCTTTTCCAACTCTTCTTTGAAAGGTTGCAGCTATGCCTTCAATTTCTTGATTTGAGCTTGATGGGATCTGTTCTGCATATAGAGATTTTTGAGCTATCTGTGAAGGGGGCAGGAATATTTTAGCCAAGAACCTTGCCTTATCAATGGTCTCATGATACATGCCTATCATCTCCTTAATCTTCTTCCTGGAACCCAATTCCTCCTTTTTCAACTTATCATCTTCAGCTATTGCTTCCTTCAGTTGCCTCTTGAGCCTCTTGAAGGTGGGATTGCTTTCATGTTGAGGAGTAGTGATATCAACAACTTCAATGGGTTGCTTAGAAGATTGAGATTTTTCTTTCTGATGGGATGAGGCCTCTATTGTATAATCCTTCACAAGGATATGTTGCTTGGTTGCTACTCTAGTAAAAGGCCTCCTAGGTTTAACCTTGTCTGCAGCAATGGGTGAGGAAAAAACAAGCTTTTTTCCTTTCAAGCCTCTGGGTTTGCTTGAAGGAACCTCCATAGGGATAGGATTTTCCATTGGTGAATTTTCTCTATCTGTAGGTTGTGAAGGACCTCCTACTTCTTCTTCATAAGTGGATCTGTCAGCTTTATTACTCATAGTCACCCTTTTCCTCTTGCTAGCCTCTAAATTCACAGTCCTCTCAACATGAGTAGGAATTTGTATCTTGGACTGTGGAGTGGGGGAAACATCTAATTGAAACTGTGATGAAGTCAGGAAGGTTTCCCAATCAGTGTTTGTATTCCTCAATTCTTCCATTACTAACATCTTAATAAGGCCAGAGTGAAATACATTGGTGTCTACTTGCTTTGACTTGGCTTGAACTCTGTCAGACATCTTACCAATGCTTCTAAAAAGATAAAATGGAAGGTTCATGGATTATTTTCCTGTGAAGTGTAACAACATCCTGATGTGGTATTGGTACACCATGTTGAACCTCCCCTCACATGTGAATTATCTATGGATAACCCTCAGCATATTATCAAAACATTCAAGCTCTTGGAGGTATTAAACCTCCACATGTAACCCTAACAAGACTAGAATGTTTTGGGAAGCAAGAAGAAACCCTAAATAATTGAACAGAAGCCTAGAAGACAAGTTGGCTAAAGATATTAATTTAATATTGAGTTTTAGCCCCCAGGAAGACAAGTTGGCCCACACAGCTAAGAATGAGCAGTATAAATATAGGATGTCAGAGGTCATTTGGACACATAGCTCGCAACTACAGAAATTTAGTAAGTGTGAAAGTATGGAGAGTAGTTGCAGATGTAGCTACTGCAACTTGTATTTTTGGTTTTAGGCTTAGACTTTATGTTGGTTATGGTTTGGACTTTCTGCTTGGTACACTAGCTCTGGAGAGTGATACGCTACCTTGATTGGCTATTAGGCCTAGGATTTGCTTCTAAAAATATTCTATGTCAAGGTTAAGGTGCTCGAGGGTGGCTTTGGCCTATGGTTGGGTGAAAATATTTCTATATTATCTATGGTGAAACGAGCACACCTGTTTTTATAATTGGTTAAGGGCCCATGCTATCTTCGGATAGTCTAACCGCTGGAAGATAGATTGGGAGGATTTGCTCAGTTAAAGTTGTAGTTCCAGTCAAAGTTTTTGTTGCAACAACAAAACCCTAACTCTCTTGTTGAGGCACCTTAAGTGAAGAGATTGACCTAATTTTTGAATAGCCTAGTGTTCCCTAACTTAGTGCACCTACTGGCACTCTCAGCAAGCTAAGACGTCAAGTTTTAGTTTTTGGTCAAAGTCAAAGGTTGACCAAGTCAAAGTCAAAGCAGTCATGACTTACTCTATGAAGTTAGAAAACAAGTTAGAAGGGGATTCTAACTTCAAATCATGGAATACAAGGATTGACCTCATCCTTTCCAAGAATAAAGTGTTGGATATCGTGAAAGGAAAAATTGTGGAACCACAATTTGAAGAAGGAAAAGAGAAGGAACCTCAGAACGTTGCAATTATGGAGAAGTTCAAGGATAATGACATCAATTCCATGAGTATCATAATAGACTTTGTAAAATACCACTTGATACCCTACATATCTCATATTGACTCATCTAAGAATATGTACGATGCCCTAACTAACCTCTTCTCAATCAGAAACATTGGACAAATAATGAGTCTAAAGAATGAACTTTGTGACATGAAAATGAATGATGATGATAGGATAACATCATACTTTGTAAGAATCTCTCAATTAAGAGATCAACTACAAGCTATTGAAGAAATCATTTCAGAAAAGGAACGGGTACATATAGTACTCAATCACCTTCCCAGGACATGGGATGCATTTTTCGCAAGCATGAACACAAGAAAGGAGTATCCCACATTTGAATAACTTTGGACTTGTTGTGCAAAAGAAGAATCAAGTATTAACGCAAAAGAGAAATCCAAAAATAAATATAGAGATCAAGCCTTCACAGTAAAGTTCAAGAATTTCATGAATAAGAAGAAGTTTGGCTTGAGGAAGAAACCAAATCAAGAAATGGATATGTCAAAGATACAATGCTTCAACTGTCGAAAATATGGTCACTACAGGAACCACTATCCTAAGTTAAAGAAAAGGAAGGAAACAGACAAAGCATCTGTTGTCAAAGAAAGGGAACCCTCAAAGAAGGCCAAGCAAGATAAAACAGACTTCTTCTTCTAAGTCAAGATAACAATATTCTTCAAAGTTCTTGTACATATCGTGTTTACATAGTTTATGTACATATCATGCATATATATTTCTTAGAAGATAAGATGTTCAAGTGAAACAATACCTATGGAAGAATAACAAGATAAGGATTGTTATCACGATAACTACAAGTCAAGCAATACACATGAAAAGATGAAGCACGTTGACAATCCTTAGTTACAATTCCTGTGGAAGCTATTATATAAGTAACAAGTTCCAGATAAGTCGAAATCAGAATAAAACTTAGAATTCAAAATAGAAATAAGTCAGCAATCAAGAGAAAATTAGAAAAATACTTGTGACACTTTGTAGAATGCAATAAGAATGCATACGGAAGCATGGACTCTCTTAGATGGAGGGAGCTAATTACAGAATTACAAAAGAATAGCATGCACTCATGCATGAAGCAAGGATTAGGAGGGATATAATCCTAAATGATATGATCCATTAAGTATTATGAAGTATTTATCCATGTTCCCATTGCAAATAGCATCCATGATAAGCAACACGTGCTCAGTTTGACTTTAGAAGAAGTCTTCTTCGAAAAGAAGCCTTAAAGTATCCTTGGTTGTCCATCTACATCCATGATCCTATGATGAAAGTAAGAAGTTGGAATCTTTAGGGCATGGAATCTATAGAAGACTCCATGGACCTAAGAGCTAAAGAGAAACATGAGGAAGAACATGAAGATTCCAAGAAAGAAAGAAAATCCATAACAACTAGTTATTATACCGAGAATCACAAAGACTACCAGCTTAGTTTGAACCCACTAGAAGAAATCAACCAAAAGAAATGGAAGTTATGATAAAGAACAGTGTATGTAATAAAATGTGAAAAAGATTTATGAATGGAAGCATTGCGAGATTCAGAAGTTCTTCTAGAAGAAGGGAAAAAGACTATGACGACAACTCATTCCAGTAAACCAGATATACCTCCTGTAGCATCCATGGATTGGAATTTACATATTAAATATTGTTCTTCCCAAATAAAGAAACTTGATAAAGAAGCTTATACCAGAAAGAGACCCATGTATGCACATATAAGAAGACCTTGTATGGATTCAAACAACTTGATACGGAGTGTCTTATATATAGCAGGAGCGTGGTGAAAACCTTCTATGACAGAAATAGTGTATCATAATGATTACTTAGAAGTCTGGGATGATGGATTGCTAATCCATGACAAACGCTCATGATGACAGAAGAAGTGCTACTTGGATATGTTTCAATTTGAGATTTTCCATGATGTCATGAGCTAGCAGGAAACAAAGATACTGAATTCAACCATGATATATTGTAATGATCAGAGCTATGTGAAGCCTTCAGAGAAAACCAGTGTTCCATGACAGACCGAAGTACATTGAGATCAAGCATTATATTCTTTGTGATAAAGTCCAGAAGAGATAAGTGATTCTCCAATATATCTCCACCGATGATCAAATAGCAGATATTTTGGTAAAGCCTCTGTCCATGATGAAAAGTTTGTGTACTTAAGACACAAGTTGGGGCTCATGGAGACAACTTCCTTATTGAAAAAGGAAGATATTACCCCCGGGATGGGAGGGAGCACTAATATGTTATAGATTTATGGACAGTCATTTTTCAGTTTGAAAAATGGTCTAGGATGAGTAGTTCCTTTCCAGTTCAGAAAGTAGTTTGAAATTTTTTACGGACATGCATTTTCTAGTTCGGAAAATGGTCTAGATCAGAAAGTCATTTTCGTAATGAAAATGGTTCGATAGAATGTTGATGTACCATAGAAGCGATTCCCCTTATGGACAGTGTGGGGGGATTGTCTAGGACAGTCATTCTTCTTGGCATCCACTCTTAGTAGTGGTCAAGTAGAATGGTCTGCCTCATCGGGAACTCATTCTTTCAAAGTTCACAGTTGTGAGCAGTTTCGAAGAATGTTCTATTTTGGAGGTTGGTGTAGGACAATCATTTCCTTAGGAAATGGTCCAGACAGTCATTCCCTAGGGCAGACTCATTCTCTCCAAGTTTCATTGTGATTAGTGCCGGAAGAATGGCCTAGTTAGGTGAATGGTCCAGGTTCAACAATCAGAGACAGACATTCCCTAGGGCAAACTCATTCTCTCTAAGTTGCAATATGATCAGTGTCGGAGGAATGGACTAGTTAGGTGAATGATCCAGGCTCATAAATCAGGGACAATTATTCTTCTATGCTTGAGAAGAATAGTCCAGATAGCCCATGTTTGATGTTTTACCTTCTGAGGGCAAGGTCTCTTCAATATCTCACAAATGTGAGTGGAAGAATGGCCCATATGACTCAGTTTATATCATGATATTGTTTTATGCAGGTTGATATCAGATGATATGATTGTTGTGGAGATTTTATGTCTCTAGTGTTAGAAAAATAGGACCGTGGAACAATAAATAAAACAAATGTGGAAACAAAGCACAAAATATACACAATACAATAGAGACACAGATTTACGTGGTTCACCAAGTGTGGGCTACGTCCACCAGAGAAATTGTTAGGTCCTTGCTTTATTATTATCCAGCAAATGAAGGGATACAACCTATAGCAAACCCGATGTAACTTCCTCTTCTTTATCTCACAGTCTCCTCTCTCAGAATACAATACTCGCCATAATGCATAGTCGTAATACATTTCCCTCAAAACAGAGGGTTACCTTCTAGGACAAAAAACCCTAACATAATTTCTATCGTTAGATCTGCGACCTTATAATGAACGGCCCAGATTTACAATGAAATTACAATATACATTTACAAGGCAATTTTTCCTTCGGGGGCTTCGCCCCCGAACCCCCCTCTGCACTCCCCACATGGAAGAGTGTACATACTTCTGGGGTGTAAAGTCTTCATGGGGTATAAACATAGCTGAAAGCAAGGACATGTGAATCAGGAAGATAATCAGGGTCCACAACCAGCAATCTCCCACTTGGAGACTGATCTCAACAACTCCACCGTTGTTGTATATGTTGGACTCTAAACCTTCTTGGACCTGGAAAATTTCTCATCTTC
>SNQJ01S0225846.1:0-14582 GCA_010110895.2 Picea sitchensis | reverse complement strand
ATACCTCCTAGTCTCCTATATATACCAAGGAGACATTTTCATTTTGAAGCATCTTGTACTTGAACATTTAAGTGGGGTAAAAGGAGGTTGCCCCCTCGAAGAGGCTTATTATCTGAAATTATCTCTTTTTCAAGGCGTTGATTACTTTCTCTGAGGTTTTTCTATGCTATATTGATATTTGGTTCTTAACACAAAGAGAAAGGAAGAAATCATGAAGTTCTAGATGATGAAGAAAGAAGAAGATTGTGAGAAGCTTGAAGAAGAAGTGTCACATTAAGAGTTAAATTTGTCAAGCTCAGTAAGAACAATGAAGAGAGAGAAATCTCCACATCATCAGTAAAGAAAGTTGAATGGAAGTGTTACAGGTTGCTAGAAAGGAAGAATGAAGAGAAGGCTAAGAGTTATGCAGAAGTCATCATAGGCCCTATTAAGAAGGAATATTGTGAACTCTCAAAGAAGTACATTCCAGAAATGAAGAAAAATCAAGAAGAATATTATAGAAGAGATGGGTATCAAATAAGACCCTCCACTTTCAGGTATCAAAGAATCTTCAATCATTGTGAAGGAAACAACAGAAGAGAATATCGTGATCAGCCAAGGCATGAATTTAGAAGGACAACATCACAAAGAAGATAATTCACTCTCATGTATCAAAGTTTCTTTTATGTTCATTGTTTTACTTGTAATAACTTTGGACAAAAAGTTGTAGATTGCAGAGCTTATGGTAGAAATGGTCAAGCAAGAAATGTTTAAGTGGCCTCACAGAATATTGAATGTTATGAATTCCACCACTATGGACATATAGTTCGTGAGTGTAGAAGTATGATGGATACTTAAATGAAAGAGAAAAATGATATCATATATAAGAAGATTTGGAAAAGAAAATAAGAACAGGTAAAGGAAGAACAAATGAGTGAAGAATACCCGGAGATCATACTCTCAAGATTTGTAGTGGTACAAGATCATGATGAATCTACATGCAAAGAAGAACTTGTCAGAATTCAGGAAGATGATAAAATGGAAGATGTCAAAAATAAAGAAGATTATGAAGAGGAAGATTACTCTACATTAGAGTGGCTTCCTCCACCTTTCTGAGCCATCCGACTTGGAGACTCATAGTAAATATGAATGTTGAAGAGGGGGAGTCTAAGAAGCATCTCTTTAGATCGGAGAACCATCTTTCAAGCAGTCTGAACTGTTTGCAGTTTTTGGAAAGGAAATTTCATAATGTTTTGATGACAGTAGTATAGAATGCCTTGTGACAATTTGATTATTTGTGGAGCATATTTCGGAACACATTCCAATGCAGGTATCAGCTAACATTTATGAAGTATATCATGTTGGCATGTTTACAGGCAGGTGTTCTTGTCATTGATGGCAAGATGAGAGTATGCAGCGATGGAAAAACAGGGACAACGTAAGCTCAAAAGAGATAGTGTAGAGGTGAATGAAGAGTGCAAGAGTGTGCTTGTTTATTTGATGGAAAACAGGCAAGCAAGGAAGATCAGCAGCGCAGGGATAATTGCATGGAAAGATCAGACCGGGCATTAGAGGAGTCAAGGAAGCAACTGACGACAAGAATGTCAAAACGGCGAAATGTGAAACGCTGGAATACGTTGATCCGACTCCATTTTGGAGTTTCGGATACTGGGATTTGAAGTGTCAAAACACTTCACCACAGGAGTCTCGGAATCGTGAAATGAAAAACGCTGAAATCTCGAAAGTAGGAGACAGTTTCAGATACCGAGAGTTGGGGATGTCAAGAACTCTTACTACAGGAGTCCCGAAGTCGCGAAATGCAAAATCCCGATATGCTAAACCATGATATAATCTCAACCATTGGATCGAGGAAAAAACTGGACCGTCGATCCAAGAAGGATACGTGGCGAAATATCATCCTTCCACTAACTGGAAATTCAAAGGAACGAGGTTCCCTAACCTCTCGAACTCGCGATACGCGAAATCGCGAAATAACCTTAGCCATCATATCAAAGTTTGATCTGGACCATTGATCCGACTCCATTTCGGAGTTTTGGATACCGGGAGATGGAGGATTCAAGTGTCGAGACTCGTCATCACAGGAGTCCCAAAGTTGCGAAGTGAGAAAAGCCAAAAATTTGATCTAACTCCATTTCGGAGTTTCGCAGACTGAGACTTGGAAGTGAAGAACATTCACATCAAGAATGTCAAAATCGTGATATGCGAAATTGCGAAGTGATCTAGGCCGATAGATCCAGGAGGTGAATATGGCAGACCACGTCAGAAAGGACAGGTGGAAGACTATGACACGTGGCACGATCAAACAACGACAAGTGTCAAGTTGATTTGGCATTTCAGGCCACTAGAAATCATAATTCTGAGTGACACATGACAGCCACTTGGGTCAGGACACATCATCGAGTGACGCAAGACTGACCTCACTCCAAGAGTTTTTTCTTCAGGATTTTTAACTCCATCACTCCCCCAAAGTCCCGAAGGCTGAAGTCTCGGGGCAGAGGATAGCCATTCGATCACCACGGATCGAGGACCGTTGATCTAGAGATCGAAGCGCTTGTGTGATTGGAGAGGGGTCATATTCCGGTGGTCACATCGTCAAAGAAATATAGAAGAGAACTAGAAGTAGCAAGATCCATTTCAGAGTTTCGAGGATCGGGCATGGAGCGTAAAGAAATCTTCGCATCAAGGATGCCGAAATGTCGAATTGTGAAATCACGANGGATAAGCGCTCGGTCATCGATGGTGGTCACATCATCGAAGAGCTGTAGAGAAAAGCTTGAAGCGACAAGCTCCTTTTTCATAGTTTCAGAGATCGCGACTTGGAGAGTCGAGATGCCTCACAACAGGATTGCCGAAATGCGAAACACGTTTTGGCTCAGCCTGTGGTCAAAACCATTGGTCACATCGGTGGAAGATGGAGGAAGGAGCTAGTGCAACCAAGCTCAATTTTAGAGTTTTGGGGATCGGTACGTGAAGCGTAAAGAAACCTTAACCACAAGAATCCCGAAATTCTAAAATACAAAACGACGAATTAAACGCAAGACCCTACGAACTCCATCCAATGATGCAGGTGAAATTGAATATGATCGAAGGGATATTGTTGCACTTCCCAGTGTAACTACTAGAAATGACTAATGGTTTCTGCCATAGGACTTGAAGAGGCCTCAGTATGATCACCAGAGAGGATGAAGAGGCTCGAGGCATCTTCCAGGGATTTAAGACTATTCTTAGAGGCGATTGAAAGATGGATAAGCGTTGAAGCCTTTAACTGCAACAGAGAGGATTAGCTTGACTATGATAGAGAAGACGAAGAGTCTCAACTGCCAGACAGGCTGAGAAATCTCAGCATAACACCCAGTGATGCTGGACGTGTGGGGTGAACCGCCAGAGAAGCTGAAGAGTTGCAATGATGATCAGGTAGAGTACTCAACATGAGGAGGAAATGCAGGATAGAGAGGGGTGTAGGAGGCTGGAGTCAGGAAATTTGTGGCAGAGTGAAGTGCGAGTAAACACCCCGATGGGGAGAGATGTGGCAGGGTGAGAGCATGCAGGAGCTTGGTGCATATTGCATGCACAAGGAGCACAGAGGCTATAAGAATGCAGAACAAAGAAGAGATCGGTGTTGTTGCAGCTGGGTGTGATTGAGATGTGAAGAAGGAGGCAGAGCATAGCAGCAGAAATGAATAGAAGGGGAATGGTGCATTGAAGGGACATGGCACAGAGAGCATAAAAGGAAAAAGAACAGAAAGTGCAAGGAGTGTGCAGAAGACACTGATGCAGACATAGCAGCGCAGTGTAGAAGAACAGTGATGAGACCAGTAAGCCATTGAAGAACTTTATATCGTTGTAATAAGTCTTAATAGCAAAGATTTATATTTCAAGGTGGTAGGGAGGTGCTAGGGAGGGATATTGTCCTCAGAGGTTCAAGTGGGTGCTTGAACACAGGGAATTCTAGCTTCCTTCTAGTTGGTGCTAGAGAAACCGGGGAGTTGGTGCTTCCTTCTAGTTGGTGCTAGAGAAACCAGGGAGTTGGTGCTTCCTTCTAGTTGGTACTAGAGAATCCAGAGAGTTGGTGCTCTCAGCAAGTAGCAACTTGCAAAACAAAGGTTGTGTTAGCTCCCAAAATGTACCCATCCCTTTGGTCGCATTTTGTGATGGATAGCATGGCTATTGGTAGTATCCTCAATTCATTTTTGAGTTTTTCTAACTGCAAAACTTAGGTTTTGGTTTTTGGTCTTAGAAATAAGATGACCCATAAAAGTCTTATTTTCAAAATTTTCATAATTTGCTTTCAACAGCTAACGTGTGTCCAAAAGATGAGTGTTAGCTGGTGAAAGCGACGACTTGCAACAGCTAAGGAGCGTCTTTCATAGGTCGGTGCGCTGGTGAAAGTGTTGAATTTCAAAATATCCAAAGAAGCATTGCCGCGGGTTGTGCGTTGGTGAAAGTGAAGACTTTCCACAGCTACAGAGAAATTCATACGGGATCGTGCGCTGGTGAAAGTGATGACTTTCAACAACTAAAGGGGGTTTTCCACAGGATCATTACCTGGTGAAAGAGGTAAGTATCGACAGCTAAGAGGCGTTTTCCATGGGCCGTTAGCTGGAGAAAGCGGGAATCACATGCGTGTTATCCACGTTTCTAAAAGCTAATGATGATCCGATCATCCCACGTCATGCAAATCCAAATCATGCGCTGATGAAAGTGGGTAATGATGGAGACTCAGTTTTTCACATCAAAATAGGATTACGAAGCGGATCTTGTTCAATGACGCATGCTGCACACTCATGGCGCCGGAAATGGTAATTTCGAATCCAGCAACTCAGGTACAGAGGTTGTACTTCCATGCTGACAACATCAAATTAGATCATTACTTCCATATCACACTTTGTTCACGAAGTTTTGTTAAAGTTTCAAATGTTAGAAAACAGAGCCGACTCCCGAGTGCTTTCAACAACGCAAAACCTCGGTTCGAACAGTAGTTGCAGGGGTTGATATACAAAATTGTTGGGGTTTTCAAGCTACAGAATGGCGAGGAGACGCAGTGGTTCCCTACTTAGAAAAGAGTTGGACAACCTATATTTTTTACAGACACATCCCAAAGTCCAGAAACATTTTTCAAACGCAGGGTGTATTGAATTCGTTGAGAGGTTGCAAAATGGTTGCCACCAGTCGACAGCAGAAGCTTTTGCCAAAAATTTCGATGGGAATAAGGCTCGTGTTGGGGCCTTGGAAATCATAGTAGATGACGCTGCCATTGCTGCAGCAACCAGCCTACCAAGATCGGGCCAGAGTTGGTTCAAAACCACTACCACCAAAAATTTGAATTTCAGAGCTTATTTAAAGGAAGAGTTCAAGCACAACGCATGGAAGAAGGGCATGCCGGTTTCCTATCTAGAAGAGGAGTGGCAGGAGTTGTTTAAGGGCATCCAACTCTACATTACCTCAGAGGGCAGGTATGACAAACTCATGATGTATCATTTTAAGCTCCTGGACCATTTCACAGGCAAGACTCTCCTCAATTTGCCCTTTTTCTTACATAAGAGTTTAACTAAGGTCTGCAAGAAAATTAGAGCTCAACCCCTAAGCATGAAGAATACATTGTGCCACTTCGGCCTCATTAAATTGATCATTCTGGAGGAATTAAAACAGCAGGGAAGGAGCTGGCATCATTTCTTATTTTGGGAGGGTTTTGAAACACAAACTTAGCCTGCAAATGAACAGGGGAAAGGTTCAAAGAAACAGTTGACTCCTCAAAGTAGTTCAAGGAAGAGAAGGACCTTGCCAGGACCTCCAGAAGACAGAATCTCTGGAGTCAAGCCTCACAGGTCGAAGAAAAGGTTAAGATTTGAGACCACTATAGAACAACCCACAGAGCAGCCTACAGAGAAGAGAACCAATATATTAAACTTGCCCTATACTGACTCAGAATCAGAGCAACAAGATCAATGCCCTGTCACTAAGAGTCATGAGCAGTCAACTGAGTTTGCACAAAACTATCAGACTTTCACTCATACAGAGGAAGGAGAAACATCAAGAAGTTCTAAGTCAAAGAAATATCAGAAAATCAAGCATCTGAAAGAGGTCATCGCTCAGCAAGAGGTTTTGGAACGGGTAATCAAAGAAAGGTATAAGAAGTTGTCTGATAACTTTTAAAAAACGAATGTTGTGTTTGAGAGACTGGCTCGAGAAAGTGTTAAAGAGAAGAAAAGAAAGCAGAAACTCACCAAAGAGTACAATAGTCTATGGTGGCTTGCCAAACGCCTTAAAAGGAAAATAAGAAGATTGAAACAAAAACAAAGGCAAAAATCCCATCTAGATCTGAAGGTACTTGCTCAAGTTGATGTTAATATGCAAGGTGAGAAATCAGAGACACGCTGAGTTTTGATGGAATCAAAATTTTGAAGGTGAAAACTCATTTTGGGCGCAGTCAGGGCTTTCACCAGTGCAAAGCGATATTTTATGACCCGTTAGCTGGTGAAAGGCAGCGCTTTCACTAGCTAACCAGCGAAATATTAAACGAGTTAGTTGTTGAAAGCTGGAAAAGCGTTTTTGAGGCCAAGGACAGAATAGGTCATTTCTCACAGGTTATGAAGGAGTTCCAGAGTATCAAGGGAATGAAAATTGCTTACAAAGGATTCAACATCAGAGATTTGAGGGAATTTTGGAAGCCACATGTAAAACAAACTTCCTCAAATATCGACCATGAACGTTGGAGAAATCCAACTACCAAGATAGTTGTCTTGCCACATTGCATCACATCAAAGATTCTAGGAGCTGAAGGATGCAGATGGCAAATTTTTGAGAATGAAGACAATTCGAGTGCTAAGTTTGGTTGTTAAGTCTTTATCTTCAAGTTGTTTAGTTTGATTTGAATTGCTTTTATTAAATACAGATCCATGTTTTTAGGATCTGTAAAACCAATTGTAAGAGGTTATAAATGCCTAATTTTGATATGAGATAAGGGTTCAAACTGGGAGATATTTTATGCCACTGTATAGACTCTTTTTGCAGAAATAAAGTTCAGTTTCCTTTCATTTACAATATCAGAATTGTCCATTTTTCATTTTCTGTACTTTGTTTTAGTTTATTTTAGTTCATAAAGACTGTTACCTATTTATTGAGCTCATAGGCTTGAAATTAAAGGATTCCTTGTTGTCTTGTATTAAGCCCTACTTTTACTTGTATTGGAAAATCAAGAATAGTGTTCTCCATCCTCTCTTTCAATTATTTGATCTGATTATTGTTTACTGAAAGAATTCTATCTTTAGATGTGTGATGAGTTGTTTCTTATACAAATCATTAAAGACCCCATTGTCCCAAACACATAAAAACCATTATTTCTAAGTTACCAAACATCCTTAGCCTACAACCCTAAGGAGTTTCTTGGAGTGATAACAGGTTGTAGCCTCATTATGAGTTGGTGCTCATATGTATGATAATGTAAAGAATGTAAAGATTATTTATCATATAAATAAGAAGAGGTTTTTACCCTGTATGGGTTTCCTCAGGAAATATCTGTCTCTGTGTATCTCATATGTGTGACTGATGTTGAATGTTCTATTGCTTACTTCCCTGCATTATTGTGACTGTCATTAAATGTTGTGTAAAGAGTTTAAAATAATCATAATTGTTTAAGCCCGGTAACAACTGATTCACCCCCCCCCTCTCAGTTGTCCAACATATCATTGGCACACTTCCCAAGCAGAGGTTCATGATTGTATAGAGGATTCCACATATATATTCAGACATGGATATATTCAACACAGATTGTTCCATACTGGGTAGATATATTGAACAACAAGGAATATGTTGTGATCAGTTGCAACAGATGGGTCAGCATTGTATGTAGTTAAGTAGTAGAATCATGGATAGTTTTATGACATATGGACAAAGATGGATTTTATGAGATATTTGGCAAGTCTAGTAGATAGTACATAAGACATGAATCAGAGAATATGCATAACATTGGATGGAAGTATATTGACATATGAAATCAATCAATCACAGGAGGACAAGTAGTGAAATCCACAACAAGATAGTGGAAGAGAAATTGTCAACAAAAGCCATACCGTCAAAGGAAAATTATTGAAAAATATGGTCATTGATGTGAACTTGACAAGCCATGAAGATTTGAAGTCAATTAATTTTGAATGTTTTTCATATATGTCAATTAATTACAAGAGGAAGCAACAATGGAAAAAGAGCACATGAAGAGATGAAAGAAAGCATATACAAGACGCCCCACATTGATCTACACGAAATCTTGTAGATAAATCAAGGGAAGAGAAATCATCAAAGAAAGAGACCAAGAAAGAAAGATTAGTAGCATGAATATAGGGGGAGACATATCGACAGGGCGAGTTACCTTTTTACCCATGATTTCAAAGGAGGAGAAAGAGAAAGATTAGAAGCTTGAAGACATGGGGGATCAGCCCTAAGGGGAGATACCCTTTGCTATTGATTTCAAAGTGGAAGAGAAACATGGGAAGATAAATGTCAGGAGCATTGGTCACAGGTGAAGTATGAGTGTTGGAGTATGAGTGTTTCCATCAATTCCAAAGGGGGAGATTGTCGGATAGTTGGTTGGCATTGATTTTTTTGGATAGTTGGTTGTCACTTATTTCAACATAAGTGATTGTCATTGATGTCAACAGATGTGATGGGAGCATTTGAAGAAGTCCACAAGAATCATGAGGTGTGTTCATGTATCCCAAAGTTGTTTGAGGAATAAGGACATGAAGGAAAGTATAAATGCATGTAACACACTCATAGATGGATTGTCCTCATCGTGTCGTTTCCAACGGTAGGTGGAACGTCACGTAGTTCCTCACGGTTGAGGAGTTATGAGGTCATGAAGTTGGAAGCCCCAAAGAATGGTTAAGAAGCCCCTAAATAGTTACAAGTCATTAATTAAAGGGTAAAATGGTTGTAAAAAGAAAGCACGGGTTTCCCCTAAAGTTAATGAAAGAAGTTTCTTTGAAAAGGTATAAATACACTTCAAGAAGTCTCTCATTCTTACACACACAACTTTATTGAATATCTTCTATGTGAGCACACTTGATCTATTTGGTGAATCTAAGGTAGGAATTCTGAGGCAACGAAGGAAGTGAGAAGGCGAAAGTTTCAGGATTGCAAAGGAGAGTGATGGTTTCTTAGAAACCCTAGTTTGGCTGACCCCTGCAGTTCAGACTACTGGTGTCCTGCGAGGCACCCTCACAGGTTGTACGACCCTCGTCCCATGACTTCCTACTGGTTGACGACTCTTAGTCCTGCGAGGCTAAGGAAAATTTGGGGAGAATGCTTGTACCAGGTTGTTGAGGCTGAGAAAGAGCTACAGGTCTGAAATCTTATGTATTGAATCAATTACAAACTTAAAGGTATGTCTATATGCATGTTTTGAGGGTTACATGTTGGTGGTGTTATGGTTCATGCTTAAGGCGTGTCTTTGGTATCTTGTTGAGACATTGGTACATGCTTGAGGCATATATTATGTGCATGGTGTGAGGCATATTTATGGTACATGTATGAGACACATTTCTTGGTGATATTGATGCATGTTTGAAACACTTCTTGATGAGGTTATGGCACATGTTTGAGGTACATGCATTGGATGTTTTGGTATATTCCTTGAGGAACATCTTGGATACTTGGCATATGAGTTGTTGTATGATATATTCTTGAGGAATATCGTGAGTGATATGGAACATGTTTGATGGTATCTCTTGGTACATTTTTTATGGATGTTAGCACATGCTTGAGGCACATAGTTTGAGGTACATCTTGGCTACATGGTTAAGTGATGTTATGGTACCTTTGTACCTGGTTTGGTATATGTCATGGTTTTAGAGGAACACCTTTGTGATTTTGGTACATGCTTAAGGTATACACTTGGTATATGGTGGCATATGTATGAGGCACATTATTTGGTACTTGGTTGAGGCACATCATTTGGTATATAGTTGATGCTTGGTACATGGTACATGGTTTTGGTATACGATTGAGGTATATCGTTGGATTCTCATCATTGATGTTATGGTACCTACACTTGTCATATATTATGGTACATGATTGGTAATGATAGTACATCTTGGCGATGTTATGGTTCATGAGTTGATACATTGCTAGAAGAAATTCTTGGTGATCTTGGTACATGGTATTGTACAAGCTTTGGTACATGATATGGTACAGGTTTGGTACATGGTTGATGCATGATATGGTATAGGTTGCGGTACATGGTTGATGTACAGGATATGGTACATGGTTGAGGTACATGATATGGTACAGGTTCTGGTACATGGTTGATGTACATGGTATGGCGATGGTTTGGTATCCATGTGAGTGTATCTAGTTACAGTTGGTTTATGATGGTATATCAGTGACAGAGATAGTGACAGGAACAATGACAGGTTGGATGATTGGTTGATCATCAGGTATAGGTTGATGTGACATAGTGACAATGATTGGTTGATGTGACAGTGACAGTAACATGTTGGTTGATGATAGTGGAACTTACAAGTTCATCATTGGTAGTGACATTTTGAGTCTACACTTATATTTCAAGGCGGTAGGATGGGGCAAAGAAAGGGGGTTGTATCCTCCTTCCGGTTGGGGCCAGAGAATACAGGGAGTTGGAGCTTCCTTCATGTTGGATCCTGTAAACTAGGTGGTTAGAGCTTCCTTCCAGTTGTAGCTGGAGAATTCAGGGAGTTGTATCTTCCTTTAGGTTGGAGCATGTAAATAGGAGGTTGGAGCCTCCTTCCAGTTGGTGTTGGAGAATTTGGAAGTTGGTGCTTCCTATGAATGTATTCTTGATATATATAAGAAAACATTATGTAGTTTTTTCTCATTTGGGTTTCCACGTAAACTCTGGTGTATTGTATATCTGTGGTTGTTTATTATGCACTGATGAATGATATTGTTTATGATCCAATGATATACAGAATGCATAAGTGATAAAATATTAAATATTGTTGATAAAGTTGAAGCTTATGTATATTGTGATTGAAAGTGGTAAAAAGTGCTCATATTGATTCACCCCCCCCGCCCCCACCCCCACCCCTACTCAGTAGTCCAACAGTAAGTTCTATGTGCATCATCCATGTCTCTAGTTCTCATTATGATTTTAAGTTTCTCTATTAGTACCCTTAAGTATGAAAAATGTGCATGCAACACAATTTGTTACCACTATTCTTTCCATAAATTATGTTTCTTAAGTCATAATTATGGATGAATATATCGATTCTCCCATCCAATATATTTCCAATGACTACTCTCTTTCTCAAATATGAGCTCTAATCTGGAATTTACACTCATTTGAATATTGTTAATTTACCCCCTTTTGTGCACTTTTCTTCTAGGTGTAATTAACCCCACACACCAACTTTTGTCACATGTATAAGTAAATCTGTCAGGAAACAAGGAAAATTTTGTATGAGACATAGATAATAATGATGAAAAGGATTCATATCAACTCTTATATTTCTAATATAATGCTCTATTAAAAAACTGCAACAATATAGAAATGGCAGCTTTGTCATTTTTCACCCATTTTTCCATACTTAGAATTTTTAGCCAAATTGGTTATCTCCCAAACTGTGCACTTCTGGAAAACATTCACTAAACTAAAGTTGTCTGGATTGATGAGTATACAAAATGTTGAGTAAATAAAATTTTCCAATTTTGAGATCTAAGGTCACTTTTGCTCCTCTGAAAATCCCAAAAATCCCCAAACAATGGCCTAGAATAGTGGATTTTGTCCCATTACAAACCCCTTAGATTTTATCCAATTCCTTCATTGGGTATTTTCATGTCTACTTTTTGAACTTTGTCTAAAAATTTCAGCTTAATTTGGATCTCAATTACTAAACTAGACCTAGATCTTTAAAAACCAATGTTTTGAACTCTCTGGAAAAGTCGAGCAGAAATGGCTAGTGGCCCTAAGTAACACTTTTTTAAATCTCCTCAGTCTGGGAAAAAACCCAAAATTTTTATCTCCATCTAAGTTATTCTTCTCTAGTTATGGCCAAAATAAGAAAATGGCTCCATACTTGGTTTTTTCTTTAACTGTGGGAAACTTTTGCCTATAGTATCCTTGTTAATGTGGTTGTTGATGTGGCCTTTTGGGTTCACATGGAACCCTAAGGTGATCCCATATCATACTCTTGGCCACCCTGGTCCTACCCCATCATCCTTCTTCTCTTTCCTCTTTCTTCCTCTAGCTCTTCTCCTTTCTATTTATTTTATTTTATTTAACCTTTTGGGCCCCACCATACCCAACTGCCCACGTGGTACCATGTCCTATCACGGATGGGATAGGGGTCCCACTTCCTATTCCATCCATCCTCATGGCGCCCCTTCATTGTCCACGGGGATGGTAGGATCCCATCCCACACTCTTTTTCCTTGGCGCGTGCAACTTGCATACTCCTAAGATCTAATGGTGGAGAATAGAGTAGATCGACGGTCCATAATGATTTTGTGGGGTCAAACTTCTCGGGAGTTATAGGCCCTATGATATGCAATACCAAAAATCATTGTGTCCTACGTAACACTCCCTCATTCATTTTTCATGCTCAAAAAAGTTTTCAAAACCGCTTTGTTAACCCTACGATACCACATATGGTATTAGGGCTCACCACCTTGTCCAGTATGGCACCTACGTCGAATATTGGTCCCACCACCATGCACTACAGACCCCTAACCTTTCCATCGTGTCCTACCACCCCATCAATGTGGTTTTCCACCATGGACATGCCATTGTGGTAGTCCACATCACCACTGCCATGCCACCTGACAAGTGGCCTCCACGTCACCACTGATGTCATGTACGAAAAATTACCCAAATTTTCCAAAAATTCCCAAATTGAAAACTTATTTTTTGACTTCCATGAAAGCTTTGTAATTAGCTTTTTATGGCCAATTTAAGCCCTTTTCATGTCAATTCAACCACTGTACCAGAAATTTGACACTCCTATGTCGATTTCTCAATGAATTTCATTGTAGAAATTGGGTCTTTCCATTTTCACCATGGTTGCTATGCAAATACCAAATTCATCCCATTACAAGCCTATAAGCATTTAATTGGAGATCAAAATTGGGGATTTTAACCCCTGAGCTCAATTTTCCCAAAATCACAAACAATTTCCTAGAATTTTGCCTAGAAAATTTGACAAACACATTGCAGACATCCTCTGAAATTTAAATCTGCAATTCCATCTTCTGTGTGTTTGTTTTGGCCTGTGCAAGGTTGGTGTTGAACATGTGGCTCTGATACAACACTATAACATGCTTTAGACTCACTTATGGGCATATGTCACTAAAAATATGACTTCTGTCAAGCACTGAATTTATGAATTTTCTTCAATTCAACTCATTAATTCTCTAATACCATTTATTAATTAATATGCCTTGCATATGAACAAAATTATGCAGTCCTAACAACATATTTTCCTTGCACAGTTAAAATAAATATTCCATAATTGAATTAACATAATTAACCACATAGTATTCATCATAAACACATAAAAGAACACTTATCTTTTAATGAAAATTACCAACTAGTTGCAGACCTCAGACATTCCTCCCAACCATAGACTTGGTTGTTCATTCACTCTCAACAATAAGTAACCCCTGAGATGGGGCTATGAATCCACCAGGGAAAAGTGTATAGCGTCAATTACCACCTTTGAAGCAATGGCAAGCTTATTGGCCTAATACCTTTCCTATTTACATACTATTATTCCCCATACCTCCTTGAGACCTTTCAAAAAGCATATTTTGGGAAGATGTACGCACCCTCGTAGTTATGGTACTCCCATACACATAGGATACTCAAGGGATAGACACGTAGATGTCAAAAAATGATTAAAAATATATATTTATGCTTAATTAAATGTTGAGTTGCAGGTTTGGATAGTTTCCTAACCCCTTTTTCCCATACTCAATCTTCTCTAAACAACTAGAGACCGCTTAAAATGAGTGTTTGTCCAAGGAGAAAGGTAACGACAAGTAATGGTTCTTTGCACACATTAAGAAAACCTCTATTTGGCTAACCCCTCCAAGTTTGTAAACCCTTATACATCTATGTTGTTGTTGGTTTGACTTGAAAACCCTTGTTTTTATCCTCTTTATGATTGCCAACTTATCTTGCCAAGATTTTTCCCTTATATTATCTTTGGGTATGTGGTGGATTTGGAGTCAATACCATATTCTATAGCAAGAGAAAGGGTGGAGGAACCTAGGATTTCTCTCAACTGGTTAGTGTTGCACAGGGCATGTATAAAGTTGTAACCACCTTAATTGTTGAAGAAAAATAAAAACTCCTTCTTTTGAAATATGTTGTATTTGTAACATTTTGTTTGCAATCTTTTCATAGATATTTTGTAGAACACTAGTTGTTGAGATTTTACTGTTATATTTCATTAGACTTATAGGTAGTTATTATTATAACTACCTCTATGTATAGTCTTGTATATTTAAGGTTCTTGCAGGTTGCAGAGAAGTTGTTGGAAAAGAGAAAAGAAACTACAATAATCGGGAATGACATCAACCATAGGACTCTAGGTGAGTCAATATTTCTCTCCT
>SNQJ01S0225844.1:0-14658 GCA_010110895.2 Picea sitchensis | reverse complement strand
CCATGATGTAGGAAAGCACAATCTATCCAAAATGTCATAGGATATTTCGTACTTTCCATCATGCTTACTATTATCCTTCAGAGAATAAAAAATATCAAATATTATGTTAAAGGATATATTGATAACAATATATCAAATAATAGATTTCAACCATAAGGAAATTAATATATTTATCATTGAATTAATCATTTTCATCTATTGTCTCACCTCAAAGCCAAGCCTAATGATATGTAATGGATGCAGGGACAATACTTCATGAGGTGTAGCAAAACCTTGAGGGGTTTACTCTAGGGGTCTATGGGATGCAACTAGTAGATGTTCCACTTGATTTATAGTGCCAGGTTACAGGAGTATCATCACGATTGCAATGGCTCCTATGCAAGTAGTCACTGAGATTATCTATTATCATGCCAGGCTCGTGGAGTCAAAGTCGAGGACAAAAGATTAGTCTATTGTATCGAGATTTTTGCCAACATATAGAACCATGTTTTTGTATCATTAAAGGTTTTTGAGATATTTTTTGTTGACATTACACATTTTAGACATGATGTATGTTTTATTTTATCTATAAAGACACTTGGCCCCTAGATGCCAAAAATTATGTGATTGCAATCTTTTCATGATTATCTAATTTAAGCAATAGATTAAATTACATTTACATTAACATCAATAGTAATGTCGCAATGGGTCTAGGGCATTCATTCTATCCTTTTCGTTGTCATGAGTAGAGGTGAGTGAGTTGTTGAAGGCCCAAAGAACATATATGATAAGGTTGCAGGAATGCAATGGTCTCACCTACACGCAAATTGAGTGATCTTGCATGGTTAATGATACTATATGGTATCATTTATTGTATTGGTAAGGATTTTCTAACTAAAAAATGATTAAGAAATGCAATTATTACTACTTGACATGGGTATGGAATTTGTATTGATTTTGGTATGCATTTCTCTTCTCCCCTTAAATATTTGGGCTCAAGCTTCATTATTAACTTATGTGTTCACATGGAGCATTGGAGAGTGCATGAGTTGATAGTTTTTTTTTCCTTGTTCTCATTCTAAGATTCATTTCATTTTCATTTATAAATATATTATAGCTACTGCATAATGTTTTATTTGTAAGTTTTAATCCCTCACCTCAACTCATGTTTTTCCTTCAAATTGATAGATTTTTGAAATAATTCCTTAACCATAATTAATCAACACAAAGTCTTGGTCCTTAGGCTTGGAAGAACGTTAGGTATGAGCTAATAATTATTTATCCTTCATTCCCATTCCACAATTCATCGCATTTCCTCATGTAGATATATTATAGGTACCTCATGCCCCCTTTTCCAACTTTTTTTATACATCAACTATGTGTTTTTTTCCTTCAAATCAATAGTTTTTTTTTTTTTTTAATCTCTGCAAAATTGCTCTAGTTTGGTTGATCTACTTAGGAGATATATTGCTAAATCTGGGTAGGCTATCAAACTTAAAAGTTTTTTTATGAAGGTGGGAATCCAAACATTAAAGTGAACTACCTCTTGAACATGGAAATTATAATAATCTTACCATTTTGGGGGCTGAATAAACAAGGATTTATGGAATAATTCCTCTGTTGGGATTATTGAGAAAACCATGAACTCTTGCACTTTACACATCTCTATTATCAGGTTAAATCATGCCTAAGCAAAGCAATTGTTATGAGCTTGTATATCTATTTCTCTATGAAAATAGCCTATCAAAGTCTCTACCCAAGGAACTTGGTAGGTTGTAGTTGTTGGAAAAGCTTCTTCCATGGAAAAAGAAATTGATAGGAAATATATTGTTAGAGATTGGTAGCTACACAAGCTTGAAGGACCTATCAATGAACACCTTGCTTGGACACATTTCTACCTTTTATTAATGCTCCTTCATTGCACTTGTACTCCTATAACACAAGGACACACACATAGGAGTGTGTGACATGTATTACACTAAATGAAAAGAGGTTTTCACACATGACTTGAGTCTATGTTCTTTTTTTTATATGTAGAGGCGATAACCGTTGATCACCCTACATGAAAATATTTAGGTTATACTCAAATATCATGAATATAATTATAACATTCAATAGCATTTTAGGCTCCCATTGCTGCCACCATGAAAAATCCTTGGGTTATATTCAAATATCATGAATAAGTTATTATATCTAGTATCATTTTAGGCTCCCATTACTGCCACAAAGTGCTTGAAGAAGCATACAAAGGTGTCTTTTAAAATATGTTGTTATTATACAGCATCAGTATTTATTACATAGGTACCTTCCTAACTTTATCACTTGTAATAAACAACCCTCACACCTAGTGCATGCTGCCTTACCCATGTTCTGGATCTTTTTAATGATTTATCAACACATACTGACAATTACAACCTATCTACCTTTGCTCAATGAAAATGAGCACCTTCCTACAACTATATTTCTCCCATACCATTCCAAACCCCTGAGGGAATGGGAAATGGCATGTAAACATATTGTCAACATGTTAAAGTAGATTATTTCTCAATGAAAACAAGAACCTCCCTACAATTATATTTCACCCATATTGTCCCAAATGCCTAAAGAAATTGTGAAATAACCTATGAACATGTTATCAACATTAAAGTAGACAATTTCTTAAAATTTTATTGAAATTAAAAGGTTTGATATTTTTCTCTAACATTTGGAAAATTTCACCTCACCTCAAACAAAGGGATCCTTACCATGAGAAGTATCAATTCCCCCAACGCATGTAAGTACTTGTATTATTTCCCTTGTAATTTCATGTTATACCTTTCTAGAATGGTGGCTTGTAAGGTGTGACCAAATGTGGGATATCCTTCTTTGGCTTTCAAAACACCTCAAAGAAAGGGATCCTTACCATGAGAAGTATTAAGAAGATTCCACATTCATGGTGATAATAATATAGTTTGTTTACAAAATCGGAGTACATCACTAGCATGAACATCCCTTTTGAGTGGACCAAAATGAGGAGGCGGATCTTATAATCAAGTCACTTAATCCTAAGACTGTCTAGGTTTCTTCTTCAATACTAAAAGAATCTTATAAATCATGTCACCAATGATGCATCTATCAAGGGGATAAAAAACCAACAATGGACCCAAATGTACTTATTAGCACTAAGGAAGTCTCATAGTCAAATCAATTACATATTTAAAAAGAGTCTTAGACCCTCAGGCCTCCTACCCATTATTTGTATGCAATTTTCTACCTCTGACATAAGTAAAGGGAGCCTTTTTTAAGGAGCCAGGATAGCTTCTTGTTTTCTTCCCTATATATATGTGTGCAAAGGATAGATCTAAAAAGAGGGATGAGTTTAGTGATTCTATCCTTCTAGCCATCTAAATTTTCCACCCTAAGTGATCCTTTTCGATTAAGCCAATGGAGTAATAGATCTTCAATCCCCAAAACATATACAAGTCATAAGTAGAGATTGCCAGAGACAAGAGTTAAAGGCAGCCCAAGATCACAGTGAATTGCCACTGAGTTGTCCCCTTCCCATTTAAATTCCATCTAAACTGTCCCATGTTCATCTACCTTTCAAGACCAAAATTAC
Organism: Picea sitchensis; assembly: GCA_010110895.2. Lineage (NCBI taxonomy): Eukaryota > Viridiplantae > Streptophyta > Pinopsida > Pinales > Pinaceae > Picea > Picea sitchensis. The sequence continues at coordinate 11,081 of SNQJ01S0225844.1, read as the reverse complement.
CGATGCAATTTGGTATTGTCAGAATGAAACATGAGCTTTATCTATAGGAAGGAATGTAGATGTAAGCCTAGGTATAGAATCTTCTTTTTTTTCCCCCATTTTGCCCACAACTCCTAGAGCAAGATAAACAATTCTCTACAAAGATGGGATCCTATCCTCAAATATTGATTTATTTCTATCCAACCAAATGTTCTAGCATATATAAGAGGGGAGATCTTGTAAATTAAAATTCTAAGTTGGCCAATTTTGGAAACAATCATTCAGCAAAGTGCCATTCCAACCAAAAGTGAGATTTAGAGCCTTTTTCACTTCCTACCAAATTGAAATAGTAAAGGAACAACTACTTGAGATTTTGTTTTGCCCTATTCTCTCTTAACTCTACAAATAACATGATCCGGTTACACTTCAACCTCTTTTTCTAAATTTTCCATGTTAGATTTTTTTGTTAGAAGCCAGGACAAAATCTGGCTTCAATGTGGGTCATTTCCATGAGTTATCATAAATCTATCTTGAATCTCCATATTTGTTTGGGAGAAACTTTATAAACATTCTTAACATCAGACTGACCACCAGAACATATCACCTCCTGTCCATTCAATTCCATCCGATATATCCACTAAAATATACACCCAGAATCAGGTCAAAATTCTTTACAGAAAATATACTTCCATTCCAGCAGCATCCTCCTCCGGATCCAGCTCAATGCAGTTATACCTAGATTTGGCCACTGTCGTGCCTTTCCTAGAGATCCATCTGGCTTGATGGGGGTGGATGACCTTTAGTTGGGGCTAATTTACCAGTCCTATGTTATAGAAAAGAATCATCCCCGGACAGGACTAGCATCCCTCCCAAACTAGATGCAATGTCAGATCTACAAAACTTGTGTCAGTGAAGAACAATGGTAAAAATTATTTTAGATATTTTTCCATGTATGATCAAGAATGAGAAACTGCATTCATTAGAACCATAGCCAGACAACATGATCCAAAGCATAGAATATTTTCTTGATCACCCTTTTCCATATTCTCAGCTTCATCAAGGTTCTCCATAAGGTGTTTGATGCCAAAGCTCTATAGAAAACAAATATACTACGTAGTCCCCACCCTCCATAGTGTTTAGGTTTAGTTATGGATTGCCAGCTACATAAAATGATAACATCATTTTTTTTTTCAGACAGGAGGATGATATACTCAACTTATGAGATGTATGTGGAGGCAGGTCGATATATAGGCAAAGGGACGATATGTGAGAGACTCTCTAGAACCACTTTATTAAGAGCAAAGGAGCCCCAAAGGAGGCCATTTATTATTGATTTATCTTTGTTGTCGAACTTGTCAACAAGTCATTTTGGTCCTCGGAGCTTATAAAATGTAGCTTCATCATATCCCAAGTATTTAAATCCCACAACAAGCTCTTTACAAGAGAAAAGGAGTAAATATTTTAAAGACAGTACCCAGAGAGATTCCCAAATGTAAGAAAACTGGCTTTTGTACATTTATCACCAATCTCGAGGCCCAACATAATACATGGAGAATAACTTGGATTTTCTCCCATTCAACAAGAGAAGCTCTCCGACATTATAAGGATATCATCAACAACTAAAATGTGAAGAATCTTTATCAATCTGGAAACCTTTATCCCCAAAAGAGTACCATCAGCTTGAGCTTTCTTTAAGGAGACAGACCAGCCATAACCGGGATGAAGAAATCAAAACAATGGAAACCCTGTCTAAGTCCTTTGTTTCTCTTGAAGAAATCGGAAGCCTCTCCATTAATCTAAATAGCATAGGTTGTAGAGATGACACAATCCATAATCCAATTAGTTGTTGATAGCCCAAAGTGATGCAGACCCCAGGCCAACCAGGCAGGAATCACACACAAGATCATTCTCGCCAGGATCACATGCAGAACCGAAATGGTTCTTTCAGCCTTCATGAGCCAATGAACTCGTCCACGGGTCCTTTCCCAAAACCCCTGAAACCGCGCTAGGTGCGAGCTTCTGTCCTGCAAATACTCCAGGACCGGTAGTGACCTTTTCTAGAAAGGAAATTCCATGCCAGTGATTTAGAGTGAACCACGGCATCGGGAGTTCTCTGGCTCCTCGATCCTCAGACCACAACCTAATTAGAAGGCATGTGTACGTTAGGCAGGACTTCGGCAAAGTTCAACTCCTTGTCCTTGGAATTCTTTGAAAGATGAAATACCAAGATGCCAAGAATTTTGACCCTCTGTATTTGCATCCTGAAGTGACCATAACCTTCTCCAAATCCATGCCAGCATTTCTCTCAACTTCGAGGTTTTCATCCTCTGCCCTAGATACTTGGAAGCTCACTTAATCTTCGGATGCAGAAAAGTCTGAGATCCTAAAATCTTTGAAATGCCAAGAATGGATGAATTCTCTGACTATTCCTCGAGCGATTTTGGGTTTAAGCGTTTCGCGATTTCAATAATTCTCGTTACCTGCGATTCATACTCCCCTTCGAAGCTCCCGATATCTAAGTACCAAAGTGCAAACCACGAGAGAATGTTTCGGTCTTTCACCCAAGCTGGGATCATGGCTCATAGCCTCTCGATACGAAACTTGTGTCTTTTCGAGTTCATGGATCAGGTTTGAATTTCTGCCTTTGCATTCTCGATGGGCAAAATGCCAAATCCTCCTTTTGATTTCTGAAATATCAATAGCTGCATCACATGTCCTCTGTTTGGAGTCATCGATCCTTCGAGATTACAGCCAGAGTCCTCTTTAACACCTACATAGAGATTAACCCGTGCAATCCTCCTAGATCCGAGTGGCTGTTGGTCCCATCGCCTAGATCGTCAGATCATTTCCTCCTTGTGTGCTTTCTTGCACGGATGTAGACTCGATGGTCGGATCTCATCTCTACAACTCAATCAGTGGCAGGTTGTGCTCCCTCACGATCTTGTCCAGCTGCCAGCTACCATTAGAAGATTTTCCCAGTTCAAAGGATTACTGGAGCCTTTGATTCTCTGTGAACCATGGCTAGGTCTGCACAGTAATTACAGGGTGTTCCCCTCCCTAAGCTTGGGACTATGAGCCTTGAAAGGTTTCCCCAGGCTTCTGATCCACCGGCTATCACTCACGTACTGGTAGCATTCCTCCTGAGCTTTCTCAAATTCTAAACCCTCCAAAGGATTTTCTTAGCCATACATCTTCTGACTGTATTACAATAACACCAAAGCACTCTTCCCTCTGGGCTTTTTGAACTTGAGACAAGTTCCTCCAAAACTCCTAAAGGGTTTCTCGACCTCTTGCCTCCTTGCGTGTACTTTTCGAAATGCGCCAAGAGGCACTTTTCCTCCTGAGCTTTAGATTTGAAACAAAGTCTTCCTGCACCCACTCCTTGCTCGATGCACTCCTTCCAAAGCTTACAGAGCGTACTTCCTCATCACGAAACTTGTTTGTGAAAATAACCTCAAAGGTTTATATCCCTTTCTCTTCTTGAAGGGATGGAAGTTCCCTCTTGGAAACTTCTTCTCAAGCACACTTTGTTGAGCCCTCTGAGAGTGTTCGGTAACCCTATGAAGTTTTGTTGACACTTCTCTTCCCTCTGAACTCGAAATAGAGTTCATGCAACCTTGCTTGCCTTGCTCAATGCCCTCCTGGCGAGCTTCTACACAATCCCTCGGTGACCTCATCTTCTTTGAAGACTCAAATATATCCCTCCTTGTGCATCCAAGGCGTTAACCAATGCCCTCTTGGCCGAGCCTTACAAAATTCTCAGAAATTTGGTCTTCTCTATGCCATCTATGCAACTTCTCAATGCCCTCTAGCGGAGCTTCTAGAGAATCCCTCAATGATTTTGGTCTATCTTGTGCTCTCTTAAGCAATCTTGCCTCAAGGTATTCAACAACCCAACCGAGCTTCTCTAAAGTCTAAGACTTCCTCACGGTTACCCTCTTGGCGCGTCTACGTCCAAATTCCTGATTCAAAGATGCGCTCTATGCAGCAACCTGAGGAGACAGAGTGTTTTGTCATGTAACCTCTTACATGAAGCCACAAAGAACAGGACCACGATCAAAGAACTCAACAGACAACTACTTATGTCTGTAACTTGCAAATTAACATCTAACATACATCTACAATATCAATGCATATGAACGACATTCATTGACATACCGCGAAATAACATGTGGGAAAAGCTGCTATGTTTGTATTAATCAAAAATGCTGATTACAATGTGTTTGAGCTTAATTTTGCCAGCAGTCTCATCTTCTCTTCATCCCTGTTCTTTTTATTTTCTTCCTATCAACTAACTATCCTAGATTACAAAGGTTCCTTTTTCCACAAGGGTCTCCTCATGTGCTTCCCTCCATCCTCACCAGCTCGATAGATTTACGGTCAATTACATTGAATAGTTGTCTAGTCCGGAATCAGAACTAGATCTCTTGCTCTACTGTCACGACCATTAGTGACACTAACTCGGCTTTCTCAAAGACGCGACTTTTGGCTCTTCATCCTTACAATCATTTAATACTGGAATTTAAAAGATTTGAAAAGCGAGAGGTTGCACCTCTCCTCTCCTCCGATGAATGCGGCAGTAAGGCTAGCTAGCTAGCGCATTGTTATCTTAGACGTGCTCCGCATCATACTCTGTTGTAGAAAATTCATGAGCCTTTAGGCATGTTTGTCGAAATCCACGGATCCCTGTGTTTGTTTAGAGTTGTCCATCCGCTCACATGCCTTCGCGCTACTCTTTGCATCTACCCTTTGCTGTAAGCGGGTTCTCCTCGCTCAACCCTTTGTTATTATACATTGTCCCGATCATCAACCTTCTTATCTCTTCAATCACCATGTCCGGTGCTCCTGAGTGGCTAGCTCTCCTGTCAAGTCTTATCAGCGCACTTCTTCCTTGTAAATGGGTTGATCAAATAGATCTCCCATGCCATATCCTTCATTGGCACTGGCCGCTTTACTCTGGAACTCCAATTCTACAATCTTCTCATTGAACTGATGCTCAACTTCCTCCTCACGATAGCTTTGCTTCTACAGTTCTCATTTTTCATATCTCCAACTTCTTATTCTCCTCGGTGGAGATCTCCTTCATCTTCATTTGCATGCCTTGGCTTTTCTGATCATCATCATCATTCAACTCCACGGCTCAGAATTTTTGTGATTCCCCGGAATGTTAGATGCACTAACATCTACATATTTGTTTTGCTCATTAGTGATCATCTACTGTTTCTGGATGGTTCAACCAATCCTCTAGCATCTCTAACTCCATGTCCTGTGGAGTGAGCATCTTATTGCATGTTCTTCTTCTTCCCCTTCTTTGCCCGACAGTCTTTGTTGTCTCTACTAGCTTCACGGTTGAAAATTTGAGCCATTCTTAGAATGCTCCTTCTCCCTCTGTAGGAAAACATGGAAGTGTCTCTCCATTTCTCCCTCCAGCGGTCATTTAGTTTGTCTTTTACGCGCTATTATTGCGACAACACGCACACTAGCCTCCAGCTGGGCTGCTTGGAAGAATACCTTTATCCCTCCAATCAACAGAATGCTCTTCTGATCTTCCATCAACGCTCGCTAGCGATATGAACGCTCTCCTTTGGGTTCATGAATATCAACAAGTCTCATCTCCTCTCCCTTAGCCGCACAGCAGCATAGGATTTCTTCTCTTCCCTCTGGCAGTCTCTGAGATGATCGATCCATCCATTTGCCCTCACAGCAACTGAATTTTCTGTTCGCCCTCCGGCAGTCTTTGGGAATCATCTGTGACCTCTTCTCCTCCTCATCTTTGAGAGATTTCTCGGCCTATGGCTCATAGATATGAACCACTTCCCCTTCACTTCTGAGGCTTTCAACATACCTCAAACACACTCTCAACAACCTTTGTTGTCCTCTGGCCAACAATTTCTTAATCAACCATTTCACCTTCATCTTCATGGACCATTCCTTATACCCATTGTGATTTTCTTTTCTGCTTGCATCACGCCAATACAAAGCTCTTCCATCTTACTTTGATCTCAGTGAGTTCTTTATCATCGACTGCTTGCTTTGCCTCAAGGTAGTTTCTTATTTCCATTGTGTCCATGGCCTTTAGTAACCCATCTTCATGCCTTCTACCTATCCTCTTGGCATTTCTGTTGTTGTCACTCTACAACCAATAGTGCTTCTAGCCTTTCCTACAATCCTCCTGACTATCTATTGACTATTGTGCACCTTGAAACAATCATCGGAACGACACTTTCTGTCTCCCTCTCCTCGACTCCCTCACGCCTACAATATCAAATGAGAAACAAGCTTTGATACTGCCGGTGTCGGACTATATCCCTTCATAGTCCTCCTCTTATCTGTGATAGCACAAGCAATGTCTATTTGCTCTCCTCTTTTATCTATTCTACCTCCCCTCTTGCTGCTGCGGTATCTTATGAAACAACTTTGATACCACACTAGCGGACCCCGACCCTCGGGCTTAGAATCCGCTATAGGATTGTTCTCCCTTCGGATCCGTAGAACTGAATTGGTTCTTTCGGGCCTTCATTGAAACCCAATGAACCTGATCCAAAGGTCCTTTGCTGAAAACCCCACCTGCACAAACACACGGTATGATCTTTCGCACCGTGGCCTCGGACATGGCCTTTTCCTGAAAAAAGAAATTTCAGGTTTGGTGATTTCGCGAACCCTAGCATCGAGTTCTCTAGATCCTTGATCCCCCAATCTCTGAAATAAAATGGCTCCAATCAGCGATTAGCCACAGCCAATCCTTAGTCCAATGTGACCACCGTTCCCTTGTGACTGCATCCCTAATTCCAAAGGCGTGTCACATTCCGCTAACCGGGACTTAGGCGCTAAGCATTCCAACTTCTTGTCCTCAGAATTGCTGAAAAGCCAAAATCTCGAAATGCCAAAATTCCAGCCTATATTTGTTGTGTCCTCCGTGACCATAACCTTTCTCCAAATCCGTAATAGTGTTTAGCGACCGGGGTTTTCATCACCCAGTGCCCCGACTCCTTGTCTTTGGGATTGTCGAAAAGCTAAATCCCGAAATGGTTGGTCTACAGCTATTCCTCCAAATGCTTTTGGAAGTTTCATGTTTCAGGACTTCATGATTCCCATTGCAAGCGTTCCTTACCTTGAGGGCTCGGTGTCAGAAATGCCAGTGCCAGACCAGAAATGCCGATCTTACGCTGGCGAGATCAACGGCTCATAGCCTTTCCTGATTTGACGACTTGTGTCTTTTAAAGATTTTGCGGGTCAAGAGTTCTGAAATCTTACCCTTTGCATTCTCGTGGCCTCGAATGTTGAAATCCTCCTTTTGGGGATTTCCCCAAAACCTCAAACGCTGCCACGTGTCCTCTGTTAAGGTCCGCGATCAGCTGTGACTTTGACGAATCCTCTTCCCAGCACCTACACGAGATTAAACTGCATGTAGCTCCTCTTAGGTCTGATGGTTATCGGTCCATCCACCCAGATCGGTGGCCCCAGTTGTTCCTCCCTTGTGTGCTCACGCACCGCACCTAGGCGTAGGCTTCGGCAGTCTAGATCTCATCCTCTCTGACTAATCCAGTAGCCAGTTGTGCTCCCTCACGAGCTTGCACTTCTTCCTTCCTGCAACAGAAGATCTTGAAGTTTCAAAGGTCCTACGACCTTTGGTCTCTCAATTTCTGTGACCTTGGGTCGCTGCGTTCTAAGAGGTGTTCCCTCACGAGGCCGGAATGTAAGAGACAACGAAGGTTTCCCAGAAGCTTTCATCGCCGCGGTGATTGTTATGCAATTGCACAAGGCATTGTTCCTCGAGCTTTCTCAAACTCCAGACCCTCGAAGGTTTTCTTGGCTACGCTATTCTTGGCTGTAATTACGTGTGAAAAGGCACTCTTCCTCTTGAGCTTCTAAACTTGAGACAAGTTCACCCTGATACAAAGTGTTTCCTAGACCTACCTTGCCTCCTTGCATTTATTACTCGTGCACAAAGGCGCTTTCCTCGAGCTTAGTTGAAAAATATTCCTGTACCCACTCTTGCTTTCGATGCACTCCTTGCCAGAGCTTTGCACCCTGGCCCCATGATAGTCTGAAGGCTTATGCATGGCTCTAACCTCAAAGGTCTCTATTCATTTCTCTTCTTGAAAGGATGGAAATTCATTCTAGCAACTTCCTACTCAAGCACACTTTGCTAAGCCTGTAGGGTGTTACATTAACCATGAGAAGGTCTTCCCTTGACGCCTAATCTTCTCTCTTAACTCTGGACGGAGTTCATGCAGCCTTACTTGCACTTGCTCAATGCCCTCTGGCAGAGCTCCTCAGAATCACTAATGACTCGTCTTCTATGAACTTGAAATAGATTTCTCTCTCCAATGCATCCAGTGCGTTTTCTCAATGCCCTCTTGGCCGAGCCTTGCAATTCTGAAATTACGTCTTCCTGCAATACCTTCTTTGAGAACTTCTCAAGTACCCTCCTGGCGGGAGCTTCTACATAATCCCTCGATTGATTAGTCTGTCACGGCCTCTCTTCTGCAGTCTTACCTCCAGGTATTCCAAGCAATAACCAGAGGCTTCTCCACGAGTCTAAGACTTCCTCGTTGCACCCTCTTGGCATCTCTATCAAATTAGTGATTGAGAATTGCACTCTATGCAGCTTCTGAGGAACAGCGGTGTTTTGTCATGCAACCTCTTACATGAAGCCACAAAGAACCGGACCTGGAATCAAAGAACTCAAAAAAGCCATACATCTATGGCAGTACAAATGCATACCTAACATACTTCTACGTATCATCCAACACGCATGAAGACATTCATCGACATACACAAAATAACATGTAGGAAAAACTTCTATGATTATATTAATCCAAGAATGCGATTACCAATGTGTTCGAGCTTGGATTGCAACAAAGTCTCGACTCTTCTCTTCTTCCTATTCTCTATTTTTCTTCCCTATCGACTGACTATCCTACATATACAAATGTTCTTTTTACAAAGAGGGCCTGAGAGAAACTTCCCTCCATCCTCCGCAACTCTCATTGAATTTGCATTCAAATACATTTGAATGGTTGTTGATATCACCCACTTAATTTATAGGAATCATCTTATGACTTGGATATTATCTATACCTAGTGATGGGGCTCACAAATGATATTGCATTCTTAAAATAATTTGTGAGAAGAAAGAAAGAAGAAAAAAGAAAAATGAAACAAAGAAAGAAAAGAGGGCTAAAAGTGGAAATGAGCCCCATGCAATGTAGTAACTAGACCATACCTTCTAAGCATGACCAAGTTCTTTAAATTTTCAATGCTGATAGGATAGTGAATGCATCTGATCGGACCCTCTAATCCTGATCGGATAACCCCTAGGAGAATAAAATCGCCATTAGCTGACAATCCTGGAGGTTAATTCAGGCGTGTGATTGAACGTAGGTTGATTACCTTGTTGCCCTAGCCCAAGTGAAACCAGAATGATAAAGATGCTACCCTATGACTCCAATGCCTAAATGCAAAGTTAAATTGTAGGTTCCTCCATGATGGTTACCGATGAAATGTCAGAAAACCCATAAAAATGCCTCCCTCCTAAGTTTTCAGCGCGCAAACATTCCCTTCCTGTAAAACCAAATTCCTTTTCAAAGGGCCTAGATCCTAGCATACATCAGCGGTCCTTAATTAGGACCCCCATAAAGCGTTCTACCTTCGCGGAGAAGGGTTTAGGTCGGTGATAACTGAGCAGTCTAAGCGGTTACCGAGGAAGTACGGCTAATCTACGGTTTACATTGGATTACGGACCCCCCCGTTCGTTACGCTGGCTTGAGTCGGAGTGATTATAATCACGAGGCTCATCTGGGCGGCTTTCGAGCGGCATCATCCTGACCTAAATTCAGGTGGGGATTTAACCGTTCGCCTTTAATGGAGAGTGCGGAATCGGCATTAAATCAATAGAACGAGATCTGTGGCCTCAAATGCATTGTGCAGATCTAGGGTCCCAGATGGGTTCCGGGCCCCCCCTAGCGTTCTACCTTTAACCGAAGGGGGTCGGAATGAATATCCACTAGCGGCAGGTGGGTCCATAGTCATAGGTGGCACAAGCCTATTGGTCAAAATGTCACGTCACCCACATGCCGCCTGACAACCCCTCACCCATAGCCGTCACCCACCACAGATCCCACTTGTCCCACTCACTCCTGGTCTAAGTCCCATCTCACAACTGCTGCCAGTCCTAACATCCGGGCCCTCACCTTTCGTTCTGATTGGCTCCCTTGACAACTTTACCTCGAATCACCTACCTCCACGTCATTCCCCGTACATGTCGGCTGTCGTCACCTTCCGTCTCATCCACCAGTGGCATTCCGGGCCCCCCCTAGCGTTCTACCTTTAACCAAAGGGGGGGGGTCCGGAATGAATATCCCTGGCAGGTGGGTCCATAGTCACAAGTGGCACAAGCCTATTGGTCAAAATGTCACGTCACCCACATGCCGCCTGACAGCCCCTCACCCATAGCCGTCACCCACCACCGAGCCCACTTGTCCCACTCACTCCTGGTCTGAGTCACAACTCATAACTACTGCCAGTCCCTGCTGTCAGGCCTCACCTTTCTCGTTTACGGTTAGCTCCCTTCGACAACTTTACCTCCAATCACATACCTCCACGTCATCCCCCGTACACGTTGGCTGCCGTCATCTGCCGTCTCATCCACAAGTGGCCCGTTGCCCATTAATAACGGGATGATTGGTCCATTGTCATGCTGACCGTTTTCCCGCGTTCGACCGACCCAGTTTTGAATAAAGACACCGTGTGCCTATTTTCATTCGTATTTCCTCCATCGCGCCAGAAAACATTCCTCGAGCCAGAAGACTCATCTATCATACTTCCATTTGCTCCCCTGTCGTTTTCCTTCACCACCATTAGACCCCACTAACGCTGTTTATTGCAGGTACACTCACTGAGATGGCTTCTAGGACAAAGCAAGCTGAAGAGGAAGAAAATCCTTTCGTCCCTCCTTCGGTCGACCTGGATAAAATCCCGCTGGTTGACAAAGATCGGTTGATAGCGGACACCATATGCAGTTTTGATTTCTCCGATCTACAATCATGGCTCCGGGAAGTTTTCCTGGACCAGAGCGATGAGGTTGGCCTCTGGGAGTCC
>SNQJ01S0225843.1:0-14658 GCA_010110895.2 Picea sitchensis | reverse complement strand
TTTTTTTTGTTATAGTTGAACTATGAATTAGATGAACTAATACAATTATTCATGTGAGCACAATTAATGATATAGAATACCTATAATAAAGGATGATGATTCTATAAAGAATAATCATTATTATAAAATATATTCATTATAAAAAGAATAATTGTCAAATAAGGATGATGATGTTAATATAAAGAATAAACATTACTATCTATCTTTAGTTAATTCTTATTAGAATATTGCCACAATACTTCACATTGAATATATTTATTGTTATGAACCTTAGCACACAAGTAAACGAAGAGTGAAGAGTCCAAGTTTTTTCCTGTCTCCCTTGCCGTTTCCCTGACTTCTCTGAGTGACTCTTGATACTAGCTGTACTCATAACCATCAGACTTCTTGTAGACTTGCCGGTAAGGACCGGTCTCCCCTATTGACGTATCTCCTGTCGCCCCCGTCGTTCATCCCTTTCTATTTATTTTCTTTCGAAGTTTCTCTGGGAGACGATGAATTCGTTTCCAGATGTTGAGAGCCCGAGAGACCCTTGGGACCACCCAGATATGCTGGTCTCGATAGACGACCTCTGCACTACTCATTTCCACTTGAATAAGCGTCCCGATGCACCCCCTTTGTCGAACTCCTGTCCCTTTCTCCCACCCCACTCTGCAAATCTGACCCATCTGTCGTTTACTCCACAGACTGGCATTCCTTTACAACCCCTTTCTAAAGAGACTCCTACTATCTTACATACCCTCCCGAAGCAAGGACCTGAAGGTATTTCACAGTGCGAAACAAGACTGCGAGGGAGATTTTCCCAACCAGGGAATAAGTTTTTGGAGGATTCGCCCACTTTTAAAAAACCTGGCTTTCGTAAACGCACACAAAAGATTTGGAAACCCAAGATAAGACATCTCAAGCTCATACTTGGAATGGATATCGGACTTCCTGAAGCCTGTAACTTAGCCCTGTGTGCATTAGTAGGACGTCTAGCCTATAAAGATTTTTGTAAAAAGAAGCTAGAAGATTGGATTGTCAGCACCTAGAAACCAATACTTGGCTACCTCCCTAAATATCATCTGCTACAACATGGATGGCTTGGCTTTATTTTCAAGTCTCCAGAAGATGCTGCTCTGATCCTGGGAAGTTTCTGGCCCATTGATGGAGGCAGTCTCATGTTAAAACGCTGGAGACTTGGTTTTAACCCCTCCACTGAATTCTTTAGCCTTCGGCATCTCTGGGTTCTCCTCCTAGGACTCCCTCTGCAACTTTGGAATCATAAAGCCCTCGAATGCATTGGTGCATCTTTAGGATGCTTCCTAAAAGTGGATTCAAACCTGCTAGAGGCTGTGGACAGAAGAATAGCAAAGATTTACATCGAAATAGATATACAGGCGGGACTTTCAGAGATCCTGGAGATTGATTGGCGCAACCATATTCATTCTCAGAGATTAGACTATCTTGGCATTTTGTTCCGCTGCTCAATCTGCCACAGAACTGGACATTTGCGAAGAGATTGCTCAAGGTTTCCCCCTCCTGAAGTGATCCTGGATCCAGCTGAAGAGACAATATTTAACGGCTACATTTCATCTCCAAATCAACCTGCTGAGACCTCCTTCTCACAAAGAAATGACTCTTCTCTGGATGACTCTTTACTTGGTAAGCTACAACTTCTCTGTCCATCTCTCTACAATACCCTCTTGGCCTCTGGAATACTTTTCATTATTGAGCAGACGGACATCATTTTTCCTCCAGAGCACTCGTCTTCTTTACCAGACCATGTTACACCTATGAATACTACTATCCAGCCTACAACTCCTGAGCCTTCCACTTCTATACCCGTCACTACGCTCCCAATAACTTATCCTGCAAGGGCCACTGAGACCAATTCTTTCTCAGCTATAGATGTTGCACAAGACCCTATCCCCTTTGCTGGCCATACTGAACCATCCCAGTCGGAAACCCAACTTGATGTCTTGATACAGGATTCCTTCCCCATTCCCTCACTTCCTTTTGACTCCATCCCTATTCACACCTATCTAGGGAAAAATCTTGTCCAATCTTCCGGTAGTCACTCGGATCGACCCTCATCATTAGTTGTTAATCCTACTCCAGTGCTAGATCCTACATGTTCAAGAGGTGTTGGATTGGAGGTCTCTCCTTTAAAAACTCGCAGTGCACGAAAGAAGACATTGACTGGATCATCGTCTGCAGTTTCTACCATTCCTGTTCCATCACAAGGGGCGCTTAGAGGTTTAAAAGCCCTTGCTAGAGGGAAATCATGATCCTTTTATACTGCAATATCAGAGTGGTTGGAGGACCCCTGAAACAAGCCTCCTTCCAAAGACTTCTGGATCAGACACATCCGACAATCATCTTCTTTCAGGAAACTATGGTGGCTGCATCAGTGGCCAGGGATTTCTTGCAACATTTTTGTCCGAGTTGGCTGACCTACACAGCTAGTTCTGTGGGTACTTCGGGAGGCCTACTGGTCTCTTGGGACCCTTCTTTTTTCAATCTTTCCCTGATGCTCAGCCTGGGAGGAATCTTTCTTTCTGGGTTTAGCGTTGATCTAAATAGACCTATCAATTTTCTTAATGTTTATGGCCCATGCACTGATCGTAAAGTTTTCTGGCAGCGACTTGATGGACTGGGCTTACTAGCGGCAGAGAACCTCATTCTCGCTGGTGACCTCAATTTAATTACTAGCCCATCTGAGATGTGGGGAGACAAGGCATCACTCGATCCTCTCTCAAGATTTTTCAATCAGTTATTCTTCAAAAATGCCTTGGTTGACTTGAAACCGCCGGAACTCCTGCCGACTTTGAGAAATGGTCGACATGGGACTGCTAGTATATCAAAAAGACTTGACCATTTCCTGGTTGCAGAGAATCTTTTTTTACCTTCCTTTAGAATACGCTCATGGGTTAATCTACCATACCTATCTGATCATTCTCTGATCTGTTTACAATTAGGGGAAAGCCATGTTGGCATGGGTCATCCCTTCAAATTCAATCCACTTTGGCTGAAGGAAGCATCATTTTCAAACCTGGTTACTTCGGTTTGGAAGGACGATTCTCTCATTCTGCCTAGAGATCCCCAAGGAAATTTGTTCAGAAAGCTCTCCACTTTAAAAAACCGCTCTATTCTTTCGCTAAAAGATAAAAAGGACCGGGAACAAGTCGAGCTTAACAACACTGAACATGAGCTAGAGATTCTTCAAAGACAAAAGCTACAAAATTCTAGCAGCGAAGATATAGATTACAAGATTCGCTATCTAGAGGAAGTCAGAAACAAACATCTTCGAGATGAAGAGGAAAGATGGCGACTGAAAAGAAGAATGCTTTGGTTGGCTAGAGGAGATAAAAATACTCGTTTCTTCCATCGTATAGCCTGCTTCCGTCAATCAAAAAAGAATCTCTGGGAGATCGAAGATGAATCCGGAATTCTTCATCACACACAGGTAGACATAAAATCGATGGCATACTCTCATTTCAAAACTTTTTTTCAAGCATCTCCAACCCCTTCTCTAGCAGCGCAGACAACAACAACCAGCCTCTTTACAAGGATAGTATCACCCGAGGAGGCTCTTTTGTTAGAAGCCCCCTGTACAAAGGAAGAACTATTTGATGTAATCAAAAGTTTTAAGAAGGAAAAAAGCCCTGGTCCCGACGGCTGGTCGGTCGAGATTTTCCTTCATTTTTTCGACCTTATGGGCCAGGACATTCTAGATGTCGTCGAAGACTCGAGAAGAAGAGGGAAAGTAAGTTCTCAACTAAATAAAACATTTGTTGTATTGATTCCTAAATATAATTTTTCCAGGCATTTCAAAGATTTCTTCCCTATTTCTCTCTGCAACCTCTATTACAAAATTATATCAAAAATCATTGCCAGAAGACTTCGGCCCTATCTCTCTCGGGCTCTATCTGAAGAACGGCTCGATTTCCTACAAGGAAGACAGATTCTCGATGCCATTGGCGTTGCACAAGAATGCATTCATAGCATTAAGACAAAGAAGTTGAAAGCCATCCTTCTAAAGCTGGACCTAAAAAAGGTTTTCGATTGCATAAATTGGAGCTTTCTGCGCCTCATCCTTATACAGAGTGGTTTCGGTTCTATTACTACAAATTGGATAATGGGTTGTATCTCTTCGACAACTTTTGCGATTCTCATAAATGGTGAAGCCACAAAGACCTTTCACAGTGAGAGAGGCCTCAGACAGGGTTGCTCACTCTCCCCTCTCCTCTTCATCTTGATCCTGGAAGGTCTCAGCATTCTGCTCAAATCCAAACAAAAAGATGGACACTTGAAAGGAGTTAAAGTTGTTGGACTGATTCATATCCTCCACATTCTATTTGCTGATGATGTGTTGATTTTGACTAATGCTAACTCTATTGAATGGTCTATCATTCATTCTATCCTTGCTTCCTTTTGTGTTTCAGGACTTGAAATCAATACCACTAAATCAGTCCTCTTGGTCTCGGGCGCACAGGACACTTTGAATCTTGAGTTAAAAGAGATTTTTGGAATTGGCTTCCTCGACTTAGCGGAGGGTTTTTCCTATGTAGTATATTTCTTAAAGTCTTCCAGGTACTCTAGAAAAGATTGGACGTGGCTTATTGACAAATTTGAGGGCAGAATTTACAACTGGCAGCACAGATTTCTCTCCATCGGAGGCAGGTATACTCTGATTAAAGTGGTTCTGGAAAGCCTTCCAGTTTATTGGATGGCTTTAGCCCACATCCTTTCCTCCATTTTGAATATGCTCTGTCATCTTATCTTTTCATTCCTTTGGACTGGCACTAAGAAGAAGAAAGGCTATCATCTTAGCAAATGGGAGGACTTAGCAATACCCAAGGTGATGGGAGGTTGGGGCCTCAAAAACCTGCCACTCTTTCACAAGGTTCTATCGACAATCACCTTTTGGAGATTATTAACAAAACCAGGACTTTGGAGCAATGTTATCAAAGAAAAATATCTCCACCAACTTTCGCTCCATATTTGGATCAGATTCGCTGAGGTGCACCAGTCAAAAGGCTCACAAACTTGGAAAAATCTCTCTTCCACTCTTCCGATAATTTTAAATTGTCTTTCATGGATTCCTGGAGATGGTAGATTGATTGAGGTGGGAGCGACTACATTCTGTGTTTGGGCCGGAAAGCCATGCTTTCACCATCCCTCCGTGCACAACTCCATGAAAAGAGCCTTATCTATCTTCATCAATTCTACTGCCCATCCAAAGGAGGCCCACTAGGTGATTCATGGCTGAAAGGAACGGATCTCCAGCTCGATCTGGACTCCACGATTGAATGGAATAGCTACACTCAACTTCTCATTGAATCTGGTGTGAGATTACACCCAAAACCAGACACTCTCATCTGGACGGGGGGTAACGGTTCTGGCCAGATCAGTGCTAAGAATGTATACCAAGCATTGGCTGCTCATTTCTGGAAACCTTTAAATTCCAACTGTAGACAGAGGATTTGGAGAGATGAATGCCCCATAAAACTTAAACTATTCGCTTGGCTCCTTCTGGAGAACAAATTATTGTTCTGGGATAATTTACAAGCCTACGCCTAGGTGGGCCCGAATCACTATCCTCTTTGCAAGTGTAACAACGAATCTACTCAGCATGTTTTTATCCACTTCCCATTCACCTGAGAGATCTGGTCGCACCTTGCATCGGTTTTAAATTTCTCCATGCATTGGACAGGAATCAATGTTCTGGCATGCTTCCAAAACTAGTGCTCAAACAACAACACGCTCTCATTGCTTTCTATCCACCTGTGATGCCAAGTCTAGAAGACTAGAAATGCAACGATTTTTAATGAGAAGATGTCATCTATCCATTCTGTGTCAACCCTCTTGCTGGCTGAGGCGAACAAATCTGGCAAGTACTTGAAGACTAAGCCATCTCTCCGGCAATCATTTTCCATTCCTATTGATAGGGCGGTGGCCTGGTTCGACGGGGCCTCTCAACAAGGAGGTACACTTTGTGGAGCTAGGGGAAAAATTGCTCTAAACCCCCACACTTGTATCCACTGGACTTTGAATTGCGGTTAGGGATCTAACATGAAGGCTGAACTTTTAGGGGCTTGGGCATCACTAGTTCTGGCTAGTCGTCACACCGACATTCTGTTACTCCTTGGAGACTCTAAGAATACTATCGACTGGCTGAGAGGTCACGTTGACTTCCAGGTGGTAGCACTTGATTACTGGAAAGAAAGGACGAAAGATGCTACTCATCTTTTTAGAAAGCTCACCTTCAAGCACATTTTTAGAGAGGAAAACAGCGAGGCAGACTCCCTCTCTAAAAAAGCTTTGCTCATCCCATCGAGCCAAATTTGTTTTACAATTTGGGATGATGGCAACGAAGGACGAGCCTACAAGATTAAGATTTGATTCGATGCTTCATATCTGATTGTTGTGCTTAGATGGTTTTTTTCATCTTGATTGTATGGATTGATGGATTGATCTAAGTATTGTGCAGTTCCACCGTGTTTTGCGGTTGTTAGAGAAGACGAATTTTGTAAAATTTTATATCCTTATGAATATAAAGAGAACTTTTTCTCGTGGAAAAAGTAAACGAAGAGTGGTAGAAATTCATATAAATTATAAAACTAAATTAAATAAAAGCTAACAACACTAGAATTTTATATCTAATGACCTATCTAAACTAAAATTTCATTTTTAGATTACGTTCAAGGGATAAATTATTCTAGTTTGTTCGCCCTTACCATCCTCCACTTAAAGGATTCCTTTATATAACAAGAAACAACTTAGAATATTTTAAGACCTAAAAGTGTTTAATTAAAGATCGTTCAACATCATCACAATAACTGTAAGGTTTCAAAGTTCTTAAAGATTGTTCATCTTATGTTTGTTGACGATGTCCTCTTAATGACAAAGGCTGATCTCTCGGAGTGGTTAATGATTCTGGACTTGTTTCAGACTTTTTGTTTTGCTTCAGGTCTGTACATCAATTATTCAAAATCTACAGTCCATTTTTGGGGACTTAATGAAGTCGATCTCCCTCCCCTTAAAGACTTCATCCCCTATTCCTTTTCTAATTTGAGTAAAGGTTTTAGATACCTCGGTTACCAACTGAAACCTGGAGCTTCCTCTTCTGAAGACTGGCGTTGGCTTGTGGCAATATTTGAAAGGAAAATTGGTTTTTGGTGTAACAAGTGGCTGTCACTAGGAGAGCATTATAAGCTGGTCAAATAAGTGCTGGAAAGCCTCCCTGTCTTCTGGATGACATTGCAGCAGATCCCCAGTAAGATCATAAACATTCTTCATAGGCTTTCTTTCAATTTCCTGTGGAGTGGTCAAGTTGGTAAGCATTGTTTCCATCTATGCAGCTGGGAATTATTTTCAAAACCTTTTAAGGCAGGGGGTTGGGGGCTTAATAATCTTACCACCTTCAACACGACCCTTTTGGCAAGTTCTTTTGGAGAGCGGTCACGCATAACAACATCTGGCATCGAATTATAATGGACAAATATCTTGGATCTTTGCCTCTTCTCACCCGGTTACAAAATTCATCTCCTCTACAGAAGCGGGCATCTTCATTTTGGGAGGGTCTGACCTCTTCCTCTTCGATGATCCTTCATTGGCTCTGATGGAAGCCAGGATTGGGCAGTGATATTTTGATTGCCAGGGAGAAAATCCTCGGGCTGGAGGAACAATCGATTCTCTCATCTAATCTGAGATCATAGCTTTTCTCCTCTAATTTTTTGTGTTTGGCGCAGGTGAGAAGTTTGATCTGCATCCTCCCTCTTCCGGACAACTGGCTGGGCAGCGGTGAATTGAACTTAAGTGGACATAATGCCACCGACTGGGACTCCTTTACGGTCTCTCTTAGAAGCACCAACATATCTCTCAATGATGAGCCAGACTCTCTACTTTGGGCTGGAGGAGATGCCATAGGTTTCATCACTGTAAAAAATCTATACACCGCCCTCCTTCAACTGTTGGACCTCGGTGTGGACAAATCTTGGTTACATCGACTGTGGAAGTGGTCGATTCCACTCAAATACAATTTTTTCATCTGGCTCTCTGCAAAAGAGAAGGTCCTCACCTGGGAGATGCTCCAGAGGAAAGGCTAGGAAGGCCCTGGGATCTGCCTTTTCTGCAACCGCTCCTATGAAGACATTCACCATATCCTTATTCATTTTGTTTTTACGAAGGCTGTTTGGCATCGAATGTTTCTGCATTTTTCTCTAAATTTACTTTGGAACAACTCCACCATCTCGGAATGCTTCAATGTGTGGTCCACTGAAAAATCCGCTCCAGTTTGTTTGGTTGTCCAGGCCTGCTGGCAGATTTGGATCGAAAGGAATAATGTTTTTTTTTATGATAATCCTCCCTCCCTTCTTGTTGTAGTTCACAGAATTTTGGCTTCCTTCTCCTGGCAACCGTCTACTATTAAATCCTTCCCTTTTAAAGCTTGTGAGTTTAAGCTGGCCAATGGCTACACTTTAACATGTTTTGACGGTGCAACCCAGTCAAATGGCTCATGTTGTGGTGTTGGAGGCATCTTCATGACTCATTCATCAAGGATCACAAAGTGGTTCATCAATTGTCGAGCAGGTACTAATAATAAAGCAGAACTTATGGGTTTATGGGCTTCTCTCACTCTGACATCTTTATGGTCAATCAACCACTTACAAGTCCTTGCTGACTCGAGAGTTATTATTGACTGGATAAATCATAATATCAAGCTTCATTCAGTCAATATTGAGTGTTGGAAGCAAAAAACTCAGGATCTGTCCAAAAACTTCATTGATATCAACTTCCATCACATTTCCAGAACTCACAATAGAGAGGCTGATGCTCTCTCAAAGAGGGCTCTTAATGAAGTGGTAGGGAGACTTTTGGTCTATCACTGTGATAGTGGGAAAGAGAGTCCCATATCCTTTATTAATATCTTTGAATTATGATGGTTGTTCCTTTCAAGTGGATAGTTGGCAGCTATGCAAGCATTAGCTAGCTTCTCTTCCCGTCTTCACTTTTGCTTATTGCTTTTCTTGGTTTGTTTTCTTTGAAACACTACTATTTTCTTGTAATGGTTTCTTCATTGCTGGCACACTAATCTTTTTGCAGCATATTGTAAAAGAATTTATACTCCATATAAATTTGAGAACATTTTTTCTTGGAAAAAAAAAACCTGTCAAGGGCTCATAATTTAACATTGGTGAGTTTGAAATCAATCAACAGGAGGTATTCAAACAATCCACTACTCCTAGCGAGTAGCAACACATAATTATTCACCAGCGTTAGATTTCGGTCGTCCTGGTATCATAGTAAATTGCCCTATGTTAAATTTTAATAGATGTCGTCATTCTTAAAAAGTAGCTCGTAGATGTTAAAATTTTACATAGAGAACCGTTAATGTTCGTTGAAATCATATATGGGACTGGAGTTGAACCTAAGTGTAGGCATCATGCTATATCAGAAATCGAACCCAAGTTATCAAAAGATGAACTGGGCATGATCAACACTATCGTGTTCAAATTTCGGAGTGGAAGGTTCCTATTTAGGAATAGACGAATACGTTAGACATCTTACGTACCCTTAATAGAGCTGAAAGGATGATCAACATGACACTTTTACCTTACTATTGTTTGTAAATAGAAGATCATCCAGTAATAAATTGTAATGGAAGTTCAGCAGTAGAGATCTGCCATCTATGGAAATTTCCAAGTTATGAATCTATTAAAAATTATCATCCAGGAAAAGTCTCTGATAAAAACCTTATATCAATCACACTTGCACAAATTATAGCAGCAATTTCTCACAAATATTTTTATAGGGTAAAATCACAACACCCATCATTATGCACAGAAAATGAACAACCATCACAGATCTAAAAACATTCATACATCAAAGTCATACAACTTTTACCAAGGATCAACGACCTTTTGTTTCCAATCACTAAATTAAGCTTTGCAAGTAAATAAAATCTGTGCAATATATGATTAACATTTACTATAGAACCATTCTTGAAATACTTCATCCCTTTCTATTTGACCTAAAAATTCAACATATTGTCATGCATAATCAATTTGCAGATTTAAATTTCAAATAAATAAAACTAAAATCAAATACCCTAACTAATTTTCAATTGATGATGATGTCGTTGATCTTTTTTTCTCACTTGCGCCCATCTGTCTTCCTCACCATCTAATCACAAGACTTCACCAGTACCTCCCAACCAATGCTAGGGGTACTCTTCTCCCCCCTTAGCCCCTCTAGCCACAAATGGACCACACAATAAACTAGAACAAACAATAGCTCCAAGCTTTCCTCGCAAGAAAGAACTTCCACTCTTTTTTCAAGCTTGGTATCCCAACTCTCACAAGTAAAACACAACCCACAATAATTTTGGCAGCATAACCTTACCGAGAATCATTTAGATCCCTTTCCCTTCTACCTCATTTGTTTTATAGAAAAATCCCCAACGACACATGTCCTCATGCACAATTAGTTATCTTTTTTATTAATTCAATTAAGATTATTCACCCACACACTTTTCACTTCTCCCCAAGTTGCACAAGTAATTACCATTTTTATTTTATTTAATATTCCAATTTCCCACACATTCCCCAATGTGTTCCTATTTTGGCTCTCAGTTGTCCCTTTGTTCGCCAAATTATCATTTAATGAGTGTATCCTAAGTATATATTAGTTAGAGTTGGATTAGGAGTCTTCTTCTAGTTAGAGTTAGTGGTAGCTTGACTCTAGATACTCTTCTATGTGTACACCTATTCTCTCATATTTTATTTCTTTCTATTTTTTTTTAAATCATTTTTATTATTTTGATGCACACATGTGCATTTTATCCATCCCTTAAATTGTATTCCTATTTTTCTTGGAGTTTGATTATTCTCCAATCTTTTTAATTTATGTCATAATTCATGTAGTCATTTAATTAAACTTAGTCTTAGACTTTTGTTAAGATTTGCAATTCATAATTTACTATTTAATTAATTATTTATTCTAACAAGGTCCAATCATTTCAACGACTTCTAGGCCATCTAGATTTATTGACTCGGGTTTTAATTTCACGATGTACCCTTCAAGACGCACCTTTGTTCTCCAAGGGTGCCACTCGCCTTAGACTAGTTGATGCAGCCCCCCTACTCCCCCGTAGGGATACACTACCTCTCGGTCAAGGATCTATGATTCTTGAGTCAAATGACCCTCTAAAACCTTAATAGTATTCTTATGTATCTAAACACAGGCCCTTTCAGCTTCTTGGTCGAGGTCTAATAGCACCCACAACCTTCTCTCTCGTTCTCCTATGAAATATCAGAGTACTGGCCATTAGCTCCTTTTTCCGATAGGCCCCCTCTTTATGTGACCTTAGGGAATGACCTCTCATGACCATACGATTGCAAGCGTGGCCAAAAGATATTTGGGATCAAACTAATTTTCATCACACAATTCTCTTCGAGCCTCCATGTGTCCTCTTGCCAAAACCATGGTCTGGATTGCGGCCCACCCTCAACCTTTTAAAGTTCACATGACTCATGTCCCCGCAATGCTACAGGACTGTCGATCTCTCGATCTTCATGGTACTATATAAACTGATGGTTTAGATATTCCCTTCTTAGGTCCATTGTCTAGATCTTCCCCTCCTGAATCAATGGATGTGATCTTCTTCGTGATTCTGGACTTTGGACGTTTCAAGTCTCAAACCTTGCTTTCCTCCATACGTCAATCTTCTGGAGTTGATGATCTATAGACACTTGTCCTCCTAAATCAATGACCCTGCTTCTGCTTTAGGTGTTTGACCTTTCAACTAGATCAATGGCCCTATGGCCCTCTTCTCGATCAATGGTCGAGATCTCCTTCGGATGTTCAGACGTCTGAGATCTCAAATCTCAAACTTCACCCTTTTTCCCAATGGCTTTTATTCGAAGGCTATAATTCGTTGGCGCATGTCCACTTGATCTAAAGATCGAGGATTACTTCGGATCTTTACCCATAGTGCATGGATCTATGCCACATATCCTCTAGATATGACGGCTATGAATTACTTTGAGAATTTACTCAGAGTCCACATATTCACGCCACATCCCTTCTTGATCTAATGGCTATGACTTACTTCAGGACTTTACCCAAAGTCCACAGATTCATGCCATGTCTCATCTAGATATGGTGGTCAAGATTTATGTCAGGTCTTCAGGATTCGACAGTCTCAGTTCTCAACCAAAACCCCACTACAATTTACCTGGAGCTCGTGATATATTGACAAGTGTCCCCTTGCATATGAATGACTCTCGACTCTTTGGTTATTCGGGCTTCGGGTGTTTCAACATTTCATCTTTTCCTTCCTCTGGATCTCAAGGCCCATTGACACATATCCTTCTAGATCAAATGGTTCAGATTCTCTTCAGCTGTTTGCACTTCGGGAGTTTCAAATCTCAACTGGACAACTCTCGAATATATTTCCCAGAGGTGTTGATATGCTGACATGTATCTCCTGGTGATCAATGGTCATGATCTTGCTTCGGGTGTTTCACCTCCTCTTCGTACACAAACTTTCAGAGCTATGGATCTTGCACCACCTGTCTTCCTTGACGATGGACAGTCCTAAGCTACTTCGGGACTTCAGAACTTTGGCAAGTTCTCCCTCATGTGTGTGTGAAGCGCTAAGGGTCGTGCACCTTTCTCTGATCAAACAGTTGTTGATCCTTTGCACTGTGATCCAACGACCACTATCGCTCCTCCTCTTGAGCTTCTGATTTCTTCCGACTTAGAAGATTTATCAGTCTTCAAAGATCTCTACCTTTTCTCCTCCTACGAGTGCGACTCTTGGATCTCATCAACAATTATGAAAGTGTTATCTCTTCTAAGTTTAATCCTTAAAGGATTTCAACTTCTCACGCAATCCTTGCGTTCGAGGATTTAGATAACTCGGTTCAAAATATTTCTTGAAAATAAATTCTTCTCCCCCTCCTGGTGTTCGTCTGTTTTGGTTCTTCAATACTTGGTCGCTTCTTGACGTTGTGCAGTCCTTGCGCCTGGTCTAAGTTTTCTCTTCTCTCTCTCTGAACTCTTATGATTCAATCTGAGACTCAGTCAATGCACTCCTTGCATTTGAGATGTACAACTTGCATATGAGTTTTAAAAGAGAAACAATTGAAACTTACCAAGTTTCATCACAAAATCACATGATCAACTTCTCAAACAATCATACATGAATGAAAATGAACTAAATCACATACACATAATACAAAATTCATTCAATCACACATTAAAATGAACAAAGTCCAAGATTTGGGAAAATTTTGTTTGTTCTATTCATTCATGAAAAAAATTACATAATATTGTAGTTATCCACCTCGTCTTTCTTCTACCCTATTCTACTCTACTAATTTCTATCTCATCATCTCTATTCTAATTTTACAATGAAACAACAAAATATCTAAGGAATGGCTCCACAAGCTCTCGTCGTCCTGTCTGCAACCTATCCTATCCAACTCTTAGTAGTTACCTACTTTGTCCTATTACAATAACTACCATTTATTGCCAGATAAGAGTCAACACTCCATATTTGCAACCCCTTACAGTCCTTCGTGACTTTACAAACACGACATATTTAAAAAATGTTGTCTTCAGAAATATATCAACAACTCGATTTACTCCCAAGTTAATTGTTGATTTGAAACTCTATCATGTTGAGATGTTGTTTCTTTGCCTCCACGCTTGTGTCTTTGAATTTGGAGGCGATGCTCCTACATCACCGGTTTTGGAAGTTTGTCTAACCCTTGGAGTCAACACTCCACTCGATCGACCTTGTGAGAGACTAAGGGATTCTAAGGAACAAGGACTCTACCTTATTGTGTTCCCCTTAGAAATCTTCAGGAGTGAATTTCTCAGTCCACCCTCATGACATCATGGACCTCTGGAACTAGGTAATAGTTAACCTAACATTTGGGACATGTTATCGCACGGTTTGTAGGAAAGGTCCAAGGGCTTGAGTCAGGGCTTGAAAACGGCGTAACAAGAGCTTCCCCACCCACTGTCACCTCGATGGGGGGCTCTTTCTATTTAGGAGGGATAGTCCAAGGGAGACGTCCCTAAGGCAATCTGGGTTTAAAGAAGGGCTAAAGGATAAAAGACCAAGACTAAGGTTCCCTTTCACAGATTGCAGCCAAGTATTGGATAATCAAGAAGGAGTCTTCCACTGACGATGCACCTGTTTGCGAGACAAAAACAAAGGAAACTAGAATATGCCTTGCAGTGGGTTAGTACTTCATAAAATCAATGATTATCTCCAAGTGTATATATGAGCAATAAATAGATATAATTATTGAGGAAGTTCAATGATTATCAAAACAAAGACAAGATCACTTCTTCAATAAGTATATGAGGAGCATTCAATATTCACAATTAAGCTTTGTAATATATAATCAGTGCAATGTCAAATCAGCTCATATACATATGATTTCTGCGTCACCTATATTGCTTCTGCAATAGGTATGACGTCTACTTGAACATGACAAAGAGTGAAACGTTTGAGCAAATAAGCTTACAGTTATAATTAATAACTCAATGTCAATCAATGTAGAAGGTAAAGGTCACAACGTTTTGAGCATAAACAAGATATCCAAGTAATGTGACGTCACCTATACTATTTCTGCTGCAAGTGTGACGTCAAGC
>SNQJ01S0225842.1:8837-23691 GCA_010110895.2 Picea sitchensis | reverse complement strand
GATTCGATTATTTCCCCTCATGATAAGACAATTATAACGAAATGTTTGCAATTTGTTCCATTTTGAATTGAATATTAAAATGATTTCGTAACTGAGGGATTCGATTTGATTGAGAAACCATTTCAATGTTGTTGCATATGATTTCATTTACCCGGCTTATGACACTAATCGAAACAGAGGGTTTCTATCTTTGTATTCGATTAAATAATTTGAAGCTTTTGTTATATCGTTACAGCTATGACGAGTGGAAAATGATTTTGTTTGATCAGATTGTATTTGTTGTTTAACAATCACATACGATATGTTTTTCAATTGGATATGAAATAATCTTATTACTGTTCGATTATGACACTGAAGACCCAATTTTTTGGTAACAGAAGAACATAGTATTCCTATCTCTGTGTTCGGTTGAATCATTTTGATTTTGTTTAATGTTGAATGATAAAATCATTTTGATTTGTTTTCAAGTGATCATTGGAAGATAATTGGATTTAATTCTTTTAAAGATTTTGAATCGATTTTGGTGTTGATTCTGTATCTCATTTTGACTAGCTACAAAATCAGATGATTCTGTAGCTAGTCTATAGAATTTAATTTTTATCATTTTATTGGTAAAAGAGTCTTCTAACTTGTCTATTTTGGATCCTTTTCAGGTGAATTCGAAATTGCATGGGATTTGATGGATAGTTTAGAGGATACTTAGTTGCTTTAGTTTCATTTTAGTCTCCTAGTTTAGTTGATCTTGGGAATATCTTCCCAAATAATGTAAACAGATTGATAACTTCCACAAGAAGGTTTTACCCTATGGAAAAACTTATAAATACCTATTATTTTTTGTAATAATCATCCTCATTCGTGGGAGAACAAGGATATGAAATTTTAATACAGACTGAGACATGATTTGATATTCTGCTACAGCTTTATCTTTTCATAATATCAATATTTTGTTTTATGTTCATGTGTATCAATTTGCATTTGGTTAATAACTACTTTAGCTATCTTAGTCTTTTGCAAAGGATATAATTTAATCAATATAATCCATATCTGATTTCTTCCAGTGTATAAAAAACATATCAATTGCTTGATTTAGTTTGTGAATGACAGATTTCTCTTATTCATAAGTTGAATTATTAAGTATAAGTTTTTGCATAACAGGTTTCCCTTATTGTAGAGATTTATAAATCTTATAATTGTTATGATTTTTTATGTCTTGTTTATCCTGTAAACCAACTCAAAGAGAATTGTAGCTATCGTTTATGAGAAGCTTCTGGATTACCCGGTGCAAGTTTCCTTCCTCCGACCAGCTTCGCAGTCCTCATACACAGGACGAATCTGGAGTGTTTCCAGGTCTGTTTGTTGTTCCTTTGTCTATTATATTCGTTAGTATTTTAGTTAGATATATTTGTAATTAGCATATTAGATCGTTTAATTTCAGTAAGTTTTATTTCTTATTTATAAAATCATAAAATCAACAAAAAATATATGTTTCTGTCTTAGGACAGAAAGCAAATCAGTTTCTCAGGTTTTATTTCAATCTGTGTTTTGTAGATATTGTAGATTTTGTAAAAAGTTATATTTTAGTTAGTAGTTTGTATATATATAGTTAGTTAGATTAGTTTAGTTTTATTTAATAATTTGTTTTAATTAGATTAGTGTATTAGTTCGTTTTATTTAGTTTTAGTTAGTTTAGTTAGTTTTATTTAGTTTTAGTTAGTTTAGTTTGTTTTATTTGTTTTAGTTAGATTAGTTAGTTTAGATTAGTTTTATCTTTGGTTTTCCTAGGACCTTAGATCGGCTAGCGAAGCTGCTAAACCCATCAAGGTGGTTCATTCCAAACGGCTTGGGTTATTAGACAACCCCGTACCGGTTCCACTCTCTCAGTTGACAGACGGTCAATTTCGCCCGTCAACACCCATGCCATATATAGATTTTCCTCGTAACATAATTGGATACCATACTGGGGATTGAATCCTCTTTTCGGTGTTTGGAGTGTTTTGTTCCTTTGATTTCCCTTGTTTATATGGATTTTATCTTCATTTGATTGCTTGAAAACCTCTATTAATTTTGAGTCTAAGTTTCTTATCCTTATCCTTAACCTGGCAGTGTTTCAATACATATACGCGGGTTTTTTCCTGATAGTCACGTACATACGTGTGTTTTCCTTCTGCAAGAGGCGTATATACATGGTTTTCTCCTTAACAGTCATGTACATCATTCTTGTGTGCTTGGTTTCTGAATTTGAAGTTTGTTGGGTAAGTGTTGATGGTTGTCGAGTCTGCTTAGGTCTCTTTTATGATTGTTAAGCATCTGCAAGGTGATAGGAAACCTTTCTTTGGTTGAATTTTACGTAGGTGTCTTTCTCATCATCCTTTTCATTGATTGTCTTTTCATATTGGGCTTGGTTTTTGCTTCTTGATATCCTACTTGGTTTGTCTCTAATTACATTCAGTAGAATATTTATATCAAGCTGTTTTTCATTCATTGCATTTTCATTCTTTTATAATTAAAATACAAAAATAATAAAGATTTTACATTGTTGGAATTTGATCTTTTCGGTTCTTATTATTGATATTAGTACTTATATGGAAATATTTAATCTTATTTTGAGTTGCAGAAAATAAATTGAAAATTGCATTTTGAAAATCTGATCATTTATTGTGAATTGAAGTTAGGGCTTCACATTTTATTCATATTCATTTATTTTACTTGTTGAGTCATAACATGATCAATTTCACTACCACACCTTTTTGAGTAAGCAAGGCCACTAAAAGAAACAATGATAATTTAAAATTGATTAGAAATGATTTTATTTTCTAGGGTGCACAAACTAGCTTAGGATTTAGAGCTTTGAAATAGGATTTTGTGAGTAAAATTCTCCAAGGCTATTAAATCAACATATGTTTCTGACTAAAGGAGTGGTGAAATCCATTGTATAATTGGTCACATGAGGAGGCTCCTCTTACACAAGAGTTATTCATGAGGTCGCGTGAATTTGGTTGAGGGGATATCCCCCCAATACCTTCTTAGCGTCATATATATTTTCGGGGATCTATTCATATATGGGGATCTTGCTAGTACCTTTACCTATGTGAGAGGTGGTGCTTTCTAGGTTTTGGGATTTTTTACCATAACCATAAGGTAGACATGACTTATGAATGTTATCCTACGCGTCAGTTATATCGTGGTTTCTTAGTTGCTTGACATAGGCACCACATAGGTTACTAGAAGGGGTTATTTTACAGGTACCCTAGGTCAGATAAGGGTCAGACAATACACAACCTTTATGGAGGATTACCACTCTCGGGGGATTTGACTGACTAGTTCTTAATCCCACAAGGGCCCTTATAATTTATTATGTTACCTATTATCGTTTGCAGGGATTTTCAGGCCCCTCTTAGGCAAGGCATACCTACTTTAATGAGGGATGCCCCTTTCAACCAATTTATTCTATTTGTGTACATATTGGCCTTTTGTTTATTTTGGTGTGCTCTTTCATTACTTTTTGGCCTTAGGATTTGTTTTTATATCTCAAGTCTTGAGTCATCGTGGAGCCAGACTAGCTTCCCCGGAGGTCTCGTCGTTTCTTACAATTACCACCGCATATTAAGTCTTTGCCTTCTAAAAGGTGTAAATTTATCAAACGTGGTACATACACCTCCACTTACCAGACTTGTGATCATACAAGGATGAGTACTGAATCAAGTTAGAAAGATATTGGGATTTGTTCGACTCCCATACCCACTATAGTTAACGACACTCCTTCGACACCTTCAACCACAATGGTTGTAGTGCTGGAGGTTCCTATCTTCACTCTTGTCCATCCTATAGTAAATGCTCAACCTATAGAAATGAACCCTTTTTCATCCCTTTGTCACTTGCCAGGATACAATATTCAGTCCATCCCTATGGCCTCTGGCTCTTTTTCTTATGGTATGCTGAATTTCACATCGCAATTTTCATCCTCTATCACAACATCTAATCCAAATACTAGTATTGGACTTGGGGGAATGGCCCCTCCACATACTCCATTCTCATTTGGTGGTTCTCATATCCCACAAATGAATCCTACAGTTGGAGGCATTCCTCCTTTTCACCCCAGGTCTAATCCTGGTCCTAATTCTCTTGGATGGAGTGGTCAACCTAGTGGACAAGCTATTTCTTAAAGTCTATCCTTTACACATAACTACTCTACATTGATTGTGACCAACACATTTGGCATGAAGAATCCACCTCTATCCTTGAGATTCACACCCAAAGGAGGTCAGTTTCATAGCTTGGGAAACTCTCAACCTAGAATTACTCCAGATGGGGGAAATTTTTACAATCCTCATCATAACGATCCTACTAGAATGGTTCCCAACGAACCCTTCATGAATCAATTCATAGGAGGGTTTTACAATCCTGAACAGGGCCATGGTACATACCAGAACCTTGGATGGTCTGGGATTCCCCAAAAATAATCTTTCCCGAGAGCTTGGGGCTAGATGTCGCAACCCCATCTCCCTTTTATATCCATACTCAATATGCCATACTTGTCTAGATTAATGAATGACCCTGTGCATCATGATCCGACATGGCCCCCCATCCCCACCAAGCTTCCCTGAGATATTACAAAATTCAAAGGAAAGACTGGTGAGGATCTTGGTGATCACGTCACTTCCTTTCATCTTTGGTGCTCTTCAAATTACATTAATGATGATTCTATTCATTTAAGATTGTTTCAACACACCCTCATGGGGTTTTCCATGAAATGGTACATAGAGATACTAGGGGGGACATATGGAACTTTCAGTCAGATGGTTTTATTCTTCCCCAACCACTTCCAATTGTCGGTTTGTTACGATCTTGACATAGAATTTATTTCGGCCTTTCGTCAGGACAAAGCCACCCATATCTCGGATCACATCCAAGAGTGGTGTAGACAGAAGAGGTTGATCAAGGCTTACATACCTCTGTAATTCCTACTAGAGTGGTTCCTTAAGTCTCTACAACCTCATATTTCGAAGAAGATTTCTACATCTCGGGTTACATATGAGGAAGAATCAATTTTTAAATCTCAATAGTTAGATCTTATATATGCTAAGTATGGAATGTTATATGATATTCTTCCAGATGCACCGAGGTCAAACTATGACCCTAGACAAAAGCTCGGGCCTCATGTCGATGGAATTATAGGCTCTGCCAATGTGAAATATGTAGACTTGGTGATAAGTCAGTTGAAAGAGTTGTCACTAAACCAGTCTATAGGAGGGATAGATTCATCTATGTCCTCCACTCCCACTTAGTCGGCGGATGTACATTCTGTGCAATCCTCGACCAACATAAATGGTAAACAACAACCAGGAGGGAATAAAACGAAAGGATGTGGTAACAATCATAAGGGTGGGAATAATAATAATAAACCCAAGGACAATGGTAATAATGAGAAGTCAAATAATAATGTTGGTGAGGGAAAGAAATAAAGGCAAAAGCTGAAGTTTCTCTACAATATTTGTACAAACAATCACCTTACCCACTTGTGCCTCAAACTTGTGGAAGCTGCGAGGCTTTTATCTCTACTTCCCACTTTTATAACTAATCCTTTTCCACATAATTATCACATGGCCTCGAGCTCCTCAATAGCTGAAAATGCGGCCAGTAGGAGTCAAAACCCATCGACACAAGATGATGACTATCTATGCATCACTATGGTTAAGTATGAGGTTAATGTAGCCACTCGGTCTCGCGATTACAGTTCTTCATAGACTCTACCTAGTATAGAGTCTCCCCCTCCTATGGAGACGCCTTTACAGATCAAAAAACTGGAGCCCTCGCCTCATCTTCTGAAAGGATTACTGAAGGGCTCTATCGACAATCCTTATGCTATAGATGCCCAAAATTACTCTATTATTGAGGATCTGGGTCAAACCCCTTGTGCGATGTCAACTATGGAGATACTCCAGACGTGTCCTTCACAAAGGAATGCCTTGTTATCTGTGTTAAGAGATTTAGATCCGAATGGATCTAAGGTTATCATGTTTGATTTTGCAGATGTGAAGCCTCGCTTTCGTTACCATGTGGCATTCCAAATCCACATGGGTTTCTTAAAGTATACCATCAAATGTATTGTTAATGGTGAAGGCTCTGCAACATGTGTGATGTCCCTAGTCCATTGGAAATCCCTTGGCTCTCTGACCCTCTCTCAATCTCCGACCATGTTGACTAATTTTTAAGGTTGTTCTTTCTTCTCTCAAGGTATTATTCCTTCCTTCCTATTCTATTTAGATGGGAAGATGGTGGAGGTTGATATCGAGGTGGTTGATGTGCCCCTTGACTATAACCTGTTACTAGGATGAAATTGGACTTATGATACAACTACAATCGTATTGTCTATCTTCTATACTCTTTTATTTCCTCACAATGGGAAGATCATGACGATCAACTATTTTTCCTTTTCATATGCTATCCCTAATGCATCGATTGGACTGTCGATCCCCACGATCGAAAATTCTCAGTCGGAAACTAAGAATATTGGTGTCAGAATGTATTCATCCCTTATGGATACCTTCAACTTCGTGGCACCAGTTCATCATATCTATGCCATGTCCAATAGGTATTATTCTTCAATTAGGTCTATTCCTTTCTGCACTTCATATTTTAATGATCCTTGGACCCTACCTTCCTCAACTACGTCTTGTGAAGGTCTGTCACATAATGGAATGGCTATGCCACTATCGACAACAAAGATAGCGTATTAGGATTTTCTTGACTCTTCTGTCGATCTGGATCATGTTACATTGTAGAAGGACGAGGAGGATCATGTTCTCAAGCCTGTATGGGCCACTTGATCTTATTGTTCATGTGACTTCCTCAATGATACTTTACCCTTGGATGAAGAAATCATAGAGGCCATGAATGGTTTTGACAGGACATGGGATGATATGCACCATCGCTCTTATTTTCTCCCAGATCTTGCTAGAATCAAACAAGATGATTTTAGATATAGCTTGAGTGATATAGTTGGTCACACCTTAGTTCCACTTGATGCACACGAAATTTATGCTAAAGGAAACATGGTGAGTATCTCTCCTACTATCACGATCGATATCCCTCATATTCCTGGAAAGGTTGAAAATGTATACATCGATGGAAATTGTTCGTCGGAAACATTGATCTCTTCAAATAATTTCATGATGTATTTTCTTGGTCATATGAAGAAATGTCAGGAATCATCCCTTGAATTGTTGAACATGATATTAAAACTGACCTGGATGTTAAACCTATTTTGCAAAGACTCACAACTATCAATCCTGGGAGGGCCCCTGCTATTAAGGTAGAGGTAGAAAAACTTCTTAACGATGGCTTTATCTACCTGGTTCCCTTGACTGAATGGGTATCCAATCCTGTTTCTGTGAGTAAAAAGAAAGGAAACATTTGTGTATACATGGATTTTTGAGACCTGAATAAGGCCTGTCCCAAAGACAACTTCCCGACAACCTTCATTGATCACATTCTCTATGAGTGTCCAGGAAGCAAAGTTTTTTCTTTTATGGATGGATTTTCAGGGTATAACCAAATTCAAATTAAGCCCAAGGACCAACATAAGGCGAAATTTATTTTTCCTTGGGGTACATTCACATACCAAAAGATGCCTTTCAGCCTTAAGAACACTGGAGCAGCCTTCCAATGGGCTATGACCTTCACATTTCACGATCTCAAGAATATAGTCGAAGCCTATCTTGACAATCTCGCTGCTCACTCCCATAAGAGAGTGGATCACCCTACACACCTTCATCTAGTTTTTGAAAGATGTCACCATTACCACATTCGTTTGAACCCTCATAATTTCATATTTTGAATTAGGTCAGGTCGACTTCTAGGATTATTAGTCTCTGAGATTTGGATCATGGTGGATCCATTAAAGGTTGAGGCAATACTTTGATTTCCTCCCCCGTGCACTATTCATCAACTTCAAGGATTACAGGGGAAATATAATTTTTTACAATGGTTTATAGTGAACTATGAAAATATTACTAAGGGTTTCATGCATCTCTTAAAGAAGGACACTCCTTTTATCAGGGATGAGTAAGCCCAATAATCCTTCGATGTTTTTAAGAAAGCCTCGGTATCGACACCTGTGTTGTAGTCTCCTAAATATAGTAGATATTACCGGCTTTATATCGTTGCATCTGAAGAGACAATTGGTATGGTGTTGGTTCAAGAGGATGACAAGATCCATGAGCACGTCATTTACTATCTTATTCGAAACTTACTCGGCCCTAAACTCAAATATTCTCATGTTGAAAAGATAGCTTTGGCTGTCGTTCACGTAGTTCAACGATTGTGACACTATATATTGACTTGAAAAACTAATATGGTTGTCGATGTAAATCCATTTAAATATGTCCTTACTAGGTGTATCATAGGGGGGGAAAAAAAATATGGATTGTCATTTTACAAGAATTTGATCTCGATTTTTCCTCTGCAAAATCCAAGAAATCGCTAGTTTTTGCAGATTTAATATACAACTTCCCTTAGTTAGATGAGGATGTTATTCATGTTGATTCATTTTTGGATTAAAACATTTTCCTTGTCTCATCGCCAGACTCATGGTATGGATATATTGTTTTCTACCTTCAAACTTTGAAGTTCCCTTAGAATCTCTCGAGAGATGACCGATGACATATATGATACAAAGATAGCCACTACCTTATAGTCGGTGAAAATATATATCATCGAGGAGTAGACAGTATATTGTGTCATTTATTGACTCACGAAGAAGCTGAGTATGTTCTAAATGACTGCCACAGTGGGGCTTCTGGTGGTCAACTATCCGGGCTTGCGACAAACCAGAAAATTTTGCAAGTGGTTATTTTTGGCCATCTAGTTTTAAAGATTGTGTCAAAGCAATTAAGACTTGTCACCCCTTCCAGGTTTTCACTCGGAATATGTGCTTGCGACCAGCCCCTCTCTATCTAGGCGTTACTATCGGTTGCTTCACCAAGTGGGGTGTGGGATTTGTGGATTGCAATCCAACTTTGGCTAGGGGGCATAAACACATTATCATGGATGTAGAATACTTTACTATGTGGGCCAAGTCCATGCCCACAATTAAATATGATGGTAAGACTATTGAATTTTTTGTGTTCAATCAAATTACATCCATGTTCAGAATCTCGATTGAGATTGTCACCGATCATGGCAATCACTTTCATAACGAAATGATGAAAGAATTACCATCGAAAATGGGGTTTAAACATGGTAATTTTTCCCCTTAATACCCATAAGATAATGGAAAAGTAGAGGTCATGAACACGACTCTGAATACCATATTACATAAAACTATTAAACAAAGCAATTCTGACTGGCATATCATGCTTTATCCAACACTTTGGGCATACCAAACCTCGGTTAAGACTTCCACCGGTTTTTCTCCTTTCTAGTTAGTGCACGGTGTGAAGTCGATCCTACCTATTGAATGTGAAATCCCTTCTCTTAAATTGGAATTTGTGCTCCTACCTGACACTTTCGATATCGAACAACGTATCGTACACCTAGAGACTCTATATGAGCAGCGTCGAGACGCTTCCATGACTATAAAAGAAAATACAAGACATGTCAAGGTCCATTATGATAAGTATGTCTATCCTCGATAGTACATTGAGGGTGACTTGGTCCTTCTATACGACCAAGCCAAAGAACCACTAGGGGCAGGAAAGTTGAAACCCATGTGGCATGGTCCCTATATCATGCGACATGTCTTAGAAAAAGGATCCTATAAATTAGAAGATTATTAAGGGAATATGTTGGCTGAGCCCAAGAATGGGCTCTACTTGAAAATATATTTCACTTGATACATAATATTGGGCATACCTATATGTATACTAATGCATTCTAGTGTATATATATTTTCCCCTTTTTTCATCTTCATCATGCTTATCAAGTTTTCCCTTGGTTGGGAGATGTCAACGGAGTCTTTAGTATGCTTACGATTCACAGACATGGCCAGTCGTCATACACATAACTTTTCCTCCACTGCTTGGTTTGTTTACTCACCCGAGGTTCTATTGGTGTCCTTAGGTGTCGTTTTCCTAGGGCCATTAATGAATAATGTGGCTGAATATAGTGTCGTTTTAGAATTTTTGTGATATGCCATTTCACATGATATTCTCTCTTTAGAATTTCGTCTGGACTCCCAATTAGTAGTATGTCAGTTGAACGACAGTTACTGTGTGTGAGACCCTACTCTACTCTGACGATTCTTATGAGTACAACTTTTGGAATGACATTTTGATTTTATTACTTATCGTCACATACCTAGAAGTTCTAATTATGTATCTGATGCATATGCTAATTTTGTTTTAGATTGGCATTTTTCACATAACCAAAGCAATGAAAACGCATTCATCAATGTACACATTGTAATATAAGTAAATTTGAAGATCAATGTTTGTATATATTTCATCTCTCCAAAAAATATGGTGTTATAGTACAAAATTGGGGCTCACACCCTCAAAATACATATACAGTCGATCATACAATAATCATGAMATCTACRCCTATGGCACCAGATGTGTGTCATGATAACATGCTATGGCATTTGTGATATGCCGAAAGAGATGTACCCAAGMAAGGGGCACACCTACCACCTTTTGATGCATCACCTYTCGCAGATCCTCTACCTGAACCATGTGARTCATTTGMGTAAAATGATATAGGTTTCCCTRCACATGTTGAGGCATTCTATCAACGTCCCCTCCCAYTGKCTCATCTCCCCAGTCCCTTCACCAATGTCATGGAAGTCCGTCTGGCCGTCGTGGACCCACATCAGTGTCACATACATGTTTATTTAGTACTTGAAATCATACAAAAATATTTTTGTTTTCTTATACAAAAATAATAAAAAAATGAAATATTCAAAAACTTTGTCATACCTATGTCTCTGTAGGTGGAACCTGGTGGTAATGACATGTCTGGTTCTCCTCTGAAGTCAATCCATGCATAAGTGTAGTCCTCCAGAGCCATCACCTGCTAACTCCACCAGAAGAAAAACTCGTCGTTGTAGGGTGTTGGAACCCTACCACCTCCCTTCTGCCTCATCACCTCGGTCCACCATGCCATGGTTGGATCGCGAGGTTCATGCAAAACGATATTTCATTTGGGGACCAAGCCTAGAACCTGCTCGAAGAAACAACTACATAGGATGGATGTGAACTCGAAGTTCCTCTTTCTACCTAGTTTGCAGTCTATCAGCTGGCTCTTTATGTTGGCTAGTAGTGAGGTGCACCAGTCATAAACCATGGGTCGTAAGAACTCCACTGAATAGAACATAAGTGGCCTTGATTCTTGGTGCAAAGAGGTCAACCCTATGATCCATTTCCACATTAGGAAAACTATATTGAAACTTATATTGTTGATCTGTTTGATCAGGAATTGGCTCCCTACCTTCTATTTCCCTACAATGCAATGAGTGGCTATGTATTCCTCTATGTTCATTTCACTCCCAGCTCCCTGGGATTTTAGGTTGACCACATCACCTTGAAATGACAATATTTTCAAGAAGTATATTTCCTCAACTTAAATTCTCAATGGTTTTCCATGAAGGTTGAAGGTCTTCATATCCGGATCCAAGTAGTTCACTAGCATCTGGAGCAATCTCACTTGAGCTCTCATACCTTTCAGAGAAAAAAACTTGTATAGACCACATATTTTTAAATCCATCTAGGCCCCTCGATCTCTCTCCACTACAACATTCATCTCTTCATTCTCTCTTTCTCTCCACTCTAGCACCATCCTGCAAGATTAAAGCCATTTTTTGAGTTAGTAACATTTAAAAAACCATATCCAAGGACTTGTACACAAGCTACAATTTACATAATCCCCTATAGGTCTTCTTATATGCTTGATGTTTTCAAAACGGTGGCATATAAGGCTTTGTATACGCGGCCCGATGATCTACAACCCTTGAATACCCTAGTTTCTAAGTTGCTCCTTAAAATGCTAAACAAAGGAGACATAATTTCAAATATTAATCCACTAGAAATAAAGAGAGGATCAAGATGAATTACCTGGTCCAGATGGTTGTTTATTATTTCACTCATGGCTCCCGCAATAAACAGTTGAATTCGGGGGAAATTTGTTACAAAATGAACTATTTGGGTAAAAAATACAAATGGTATAGTAAAATTGTTTTTTTTTTACCATTTATAGAAAACTTTTACCCACTTTTCATAGTGTTTACTAATATTTTGGCCTAATGGACTAATACGACAATGGATAGAGTTTGATTTGGTGGTTTTATCCATGGATTCTTGTGGTTTTTAGCACCATGTCACCCATTCATAAATTTGGATAGGTATTTTCACCAACCAACATATAGGATAGGTCATCAATCCATTGTGCACATTTGCATCATCCTATGACTGCAATGTTAAATTTGGCAGCATCGACAGTCATTCTCCAATGAGAGGCCATATGGTCCACCCTGAGGCTATCCAGGGTGATTTGGAGAATCAATGAGTCTTGTGAGGTATTGACAAAATCCACGGGGAATGTACAACCTCTATGAGTCAAACCAAAAGTCATGATGAACAAGATGCTATGTGAGTCTAATGCAAAAGTCAGGGGGAACGTACAACCTCTGTGAGCATAGACAGTCTAGTGGAAAAGTAAGGGGGAATGTACAACTTCTGTGAGCATAGACAGACTAGTGAAAAAGTTAGGGATAACATACAACCTCTGTGAGCCCTGGGAAAAATTCAAGGGATCTAGCAAAAGTTAGTTTGAATATAACATTACTATGAGATAGAAACAAACAATATTGCAAATATTTCAAATAATATAAATGTATTGATCTAGTGCGTTGGCATGTGTAACATTATCCATCATGAAGAGAATTTCAAATTGTCTTGTAAAGAGTCAAGTTGTAACTAAAGTCTTAAGTCTAGTTCTATTTTAGAACTAAAACTGTAATGTTGAGTTGTAACTGAAGTCTTAAGTCTAGTTCTATTTTAGAACTAAAGTGTAATGTTGAGTTGCAACTAAAGTCTTAAGTCTAGTTCTATTTTATAACTAAAGTGAAATTTTGAGTTGAAACTAAAGTATTAAGTCTAGTTGTATTTTATAACTAAATTGTAATGTTGAGTTGCAACTAAAGTCTTAAGTCTAGTTCTATTTTCTAACTAAAGCATACTAGTCTCAAGTCTAGCTCTATTTTCGAACTAAAGTATAATGTTGGGTTTTAACCAGTCTCAAGTCTAGTTCTATGCTCAAACTAAAGTATGAAGATGAGTTATGATTAACTCATGCAAACATGTTACTATTTCAAGCCTCTCCTCTTCCCCTCTTCAGCCTATATAAGCAAAGGTCAAACCCTCTCTTCAACATAGTTTTGAGATGCAGGTTAAGGGTGAAGCAATAGAGTCACACATCAGTGATTATGAGGCATCATACCAAAGAAAGATATCAATGTTGTATATAAATAATAGATGCAACATATCACAGGTGTATTTCAGAAAGGTATTTTAGGTCTTTGTCAGGTCAGATTCATCTTGGCAAGCTCTTTAAGAGAAGAACATTCATGGTGGATATTTCTAAGAGATCTTACATTATTAATGAAATAAATAAATATTGTTTGCTAGGGTTTTTCTTCCTATACATAGTTTCCCTAGGGTATATGTGTTGTTTACGTGAATTCTTACTCATATACATATTTATTTCTATTCGATTATGATTTGGTATTGTTGAAATATATTAAGATGGAATCAAAGTGTTGAAGAAAATCAAAGAATTAATCCGCATAAGAAATCAAGCTCATAATTTAACATAGTATCAAATATTAGCGTGTGTTAAATGTGTTGAAGTGCAGCAACAGGTACACACAGATCCAATATAGCTTGATTAAGTTTCCAGTGTGAGGTCCATGGAATCCTCCATTTCAATTAGGGCAGATGATAGGCTCGAAGGAGCTACCAACTTCAATGTGTGGAAGCTCCGGATAAAAAATATCTTGCAAGAGCATGCTATTGAGTAGTATGTGACCACAGTGGTGGAGGAAACCATGAATAATGTAGGAAGAGAGGCCTTTAGGAAGAGTCAATCAAAAGCCAAGCGAATCATTTTTGACTCAGTCAAAGATAGTATAATTCCTACAATGACTTCGATAATGACTACCAAGGACTGTATGGATACCTTGGTGAATATGTATGAGAAACATGCTCCAATTTAGAAGAGGACACTTAAACAAAAGATTAAGTATCTGAAGATGGAGAAAGGTGAATCATTGGCATCTTTCTGTTCCATGATAGCCCAAATCAGAGATCAAGTTTTGGTCAAAGGGGTGACAATGGACGATGATGATTTAGTGTAGGCCAATTTTGACGGTCTTCCTTCTTCATGGGGAAACTTCTTGTCCATTGTAAGTGGGAGAGAGATTCATCCCATGTTTTAGAGGTTATGGCACAATTTCCTCCAGGAGGAGAGTCGCACAACTATTAGGAGAAATCCAACAAAATAAGAGAACACCACTTTAGCATCAAGATTCAAGGGAAAGAAGAAAGGCACTTTCCAGAAAGGCTCTCAGAGGAAGCCAAAAGCCAAAGATACATTCAAAGGAAAGAATATTGATACATCTAAGATCAAATGCTTTAGTTGTAATAAGTTAGGTCAGTTTTCTAAACATTGTTGGTTTAGAAATAAATATCCAAGGAAAGGGAAACATCATGCCTCAACTGTTGAGGATGATGAATCTAAAAGAAATAAAAAAATTACTTCTAATGAGAAAGAAAATAGAAAAGAATATTACTTGGTTTCTTCCTTATCCAGTTCAGTTTCCATGGGGCCGAAAACTTGGTTAGTAGACAGTGGTGCATCAAAG
>SNQJ01S0225841.1:0-14658 GCA_010110895.2 Picea sitchensis | reverse complement strand
CTTGATTTTGAGGTGGTTCTGCTAGACAATCTTTCTTCTGTTGTATCTCTAAAGTTTCGGCCCTTATGGGTATGAAACTTTCTTTTTTGTAGTTCTCTAATATTTCTTCTCTGCAATGCCATAGGTCTGATCAAAATTGGATGTGCCAAGTGAAATTTATGGTAACTTCCCCACAACTTGCTGATTTTTGGCCTTTCCAAGAGATCTCACTTGTATAGTGTGCCCTGCACAAAATAATTAATATAAAATTTTGAAACTCATACCAACAATACTAAAGAATGTTCACTATCCAATGAAACCAGTCTCACTCAATTTGGATACTCTAGGAAGAAGTTATGAGTTTTTTACCTGGAACACCTTCTTGAAACTAGTCAATAGGACTAGTCAGATACCCTATCTTACACAAGGTGTATCTAAAAATTTAAGATGACCTAGAATCTGAATGTTTTACCACAAATACCTTACTAATTTCTATGAATAGCCTTAATATTTTAGGCTTTGCAATGTTACAGAAAATATTTTATAGCAAAAATTCCGCAATGACTCAGTTCAAGATGATTCCAGAACCCTATCTTGCATAGGCTGTATCTCTAAAAGTATAAGGCCCCAGGAGATGAAATTTAATCCAACGTACCTTGATCCATCTACTAAATACACTTCAATATGTTCCTTCTTAAACGTTGTATAAAAACATTTATAGCGGAAATGCCAAGGTGTCTCAGATGTAGCAGCAAAACCCCAAGGCCTTGAGCTCTGATACCATATGTTAAGAACCAAATATCAATATAGCATAGAAAAACCTCAGAATAAGTAATCAACACCTTGAAAAAGAGAGGAACTCAGATAATAATCCTCTTCGAGGAGGAAACCTCCTTATGCCCACATAAATGTACAATTACAAGATGATTCAAAGTGAAAATGTATCCTTGGTATATATAGGAGACTAGGAGGTATAATTACAACTAATAGACTAAAGGAGACATAAATAAAATAACATTACTAATATAATATTCTTAAGGGGCAATGAGCCACTATTTAGGGCTTAATAGACTTTGTCACTTCACTTTATTATTTGAATGATCTTCTTTGATTTTGTCACTTCACTTTATTATTTAAATAATCTTCTTTGACTTTGTCACTTCACTTTATTATTTAAATAATCCTTTTTGACCTTGTCACTTCACTTTATTATTTAAATAATTTCTTCTTTACAAACACTTTGACTTCTTTGACCTTTTGGGGCTTCAAGCCAACATATGAGGGTCCTCCAAATTTGTAAGGCCATAACTCTCAAACCATGAAGAGTTATGTGACATTCCACATACCACCAGAAATGGCATGACATGTACTATCCATATAGAATAATATTACCTGAAAATATATCAAAACATACCATTATACATCAAACAAACTTGGGTCCACTATCCAAATCTTTGTGCTACCAGAATTCGCTACCAGACTTTCTCCAAGGGTTGACATCAATTTACAATATCACTCTCCAATGGTTGACATCAATGACAACCAACAATCAATACCAACTGTCCATTACCCTAAACCAAATGTTTGACATTCATCCCCATCCACTTTCCCATGTCATAAGTCCATTGCTACACTACACTTAACCACTTTTTCAACTTCACAGGTTCATGGGTTCAAGACCTCATCCTCCAAGTTCCATGATCTCCACTTTGTACCCAAAGTTTTGTTCTCCACATTTTGGACCATCATATTTGTTGAAAGTGTTGATCA
This sequence comes from Picea sitchensis, assembly GCA_010110895.2. NCBI lineage: Eukaryota > Viridiplantae > Streptophyta > Pinopsida > Pinales > Pinaceae > Picea > Picea sitchensis. The sequence continues at coordinate 12,909 of SNQJ01S0225841.1, read as the reverse complement.
ATAAAGTATTTTATCCCTTCTGCATGCAAGTCTGACCAACCACTTTTCTACACTTTAAATTATTTTTTATCATTCACAATCGTGGGTTGGCGATTCCCCGGGTTGGCGAGTTCGTGAAAAAATTCGTATTCAAAACTACTCTCATTCGTCCCCTCCATTCTTGTTCTTTTTCCAATATGCATTGAATGTTGTTTAATGCTAACAACTAATTTTGCAGGCTTCAAAGAGATTTTCATTAATGGAAAAATACTCGAGGAGCTTATTCATTAAATTGCATTAATTCTGCATTTTCCAAAAGATTATATTATTGTCATCTATTGAAAAGATTTATTTCAAGTTATTATTCAGCTAAACAACACTCCCGTCAACCTAATGGAAGTAGCATCTAGACAACAATTATGTGGAGATACTTTGAATATTTTTTGTCATGAAGACCATAACTTTTAGTGGTCCAGAGAATATTCATATTACTCATCTCCTCCTGCACAAAAAGATGTAATCTGGGCATCCAGAAATTGCTCACGCAGGGTGTGTTCCTAAGGTATTTGACTGCAAATATCTTGTTGCATGGTGCATTGAGAATTAAGTGCCAAGCCAGAGAATTATTCAACATTAAAATCAGGTATGAAATAAATGTTGCACCAATGAAAATTTATATTGAAGATTGGTTTAGAAAGGAAATCGACAAATTAACCAAAGAAGGGAAAAAAACAGTTGAGATAGTTCCTATAACCATCAATGAAGACAATAAAAGGGAAACAACAAGCAAGTGAAGAGACAAGAGACCATCATAGTAAGTTCATGTTGATCATATCTTGTTTTCTTTATCAGTTTTTCATCCAGTTACTCCCCTTCTTTGACTAGAAAGGTTTAACCGAAATTTGATAATTTTCCCTGTCTTCTTTCCAGGTATTTCTACTCTGTCATCACCCACCATCCTCCTTCTACAACTTACTTCTTGTTCATATTTTCTTTATGGTATGTGGGAGCCCCAATCCCAATCCCAAGGAAAAACGCATTTAAATTTCAAGGCTTTGTAACAGAATATATATTTTTCAGATTTGACTGTAATTTGTAACTCTAAGTTTTGAGTATAAAGTATTTGAGATTGATCTATCATTATATTTATTTGAGCTCCCCATTTTTTAACTCTATTAAAGTTCTCTTATGCATGCATACCATCTTCTTTTATTTTATGTGACCAAAAATATTTAGTTTAACTATGATGGATGTCATCAAATTTTGTCTATCTTTTTCAAGTGTATGAAGTGTGTGGTTCCTGGTCATTTTCTTTCTTGTTATGTTTTCTTACAATATTTATGTTTCTTTGATTATCATGACAGACTTCTGCAAAGCCCTATATTATAAAAATACAGAGTTCCAAGAAAATATTAAAACAAATAGGAGAACCACCTCTATAAAAATGCAGGGGGATTTGTATCCCCGTGGGGTTGTCATTTAGATCCTGATAGATTGAAGTGTCAACATTTTTGGTGACTCCACTGGGGAACTATTTATCTTCAATATATTTAAGGAACTATAAATATCCATGGCGCAAAGTTTCAAGAAGAAGATTCAAGAAAATTGCTACTTATTTTAAGCATGGCTCACCTTTTTTGTAATTTCAAAAAGAAATGAGAAGCACCAAAGATTCAGGAGAATGAACTCCCTGGAAACCCCATTGAAAAAATTCAAAATGAAGGGTTTCATTTATTTCATAATTCTTCTTTATATTCTTCATCAAGTCCATCAATGGATTTGCAAGACTTGGAAAAAGGGATAAATACTCAAAGAAGGAGGTGATTTCATAATACCGCTTTAAATCTACCATAAATAGACTTTCAAATGCCCAATATTCCTATTGAAATTTTTTCTACATTCTTTGGTGATGCTTCAGAAGATGTAGAGAAACACTTGATTAATTTTAAAGGTACATGTTATGATTTCAACCTCACTGAAGACAATGTTACATGTAGATTATTCCTACAAACTCTATGAGAGGATGCTCTTGAATGGTATAGTTCATTAATGCCTAACGCCATTACTAGATGGGATTTGTTAGAAGATTCATTTGTAGAAAAGTTCATCCCAAAGGTGCATTCACATGTTTTTGCTGATGTTTTAAATGTTTTTTCCCACCCAACCTCTCTCACATGGACACAAAAATATGAAATGAATGATTCAAAAGAAGAATATCATGAAACATTGAAAGAATATTCTGAATCAAATTTTATTGTTGAGAATGAAGGAAAGAATTCCAAAGGCCAAGAAAAGGATATCAGCATCTCATATACTCCATATGAGAAAGAAATTAAAGAGTCTCCACCAAATATGCAATAAGAATTCAGCCATAATAAAGAAGAATTGGTGGAAGAAAACAATTTTGTGAACAAAGATGATAACCATTGTATAGAAGAAGAACATTGCCAAGACATCACCAATGAAACAATAATATTGAATGTGGAAAAAGAAGAAAAAGAGAATGTTTTCAAGAAATAAATTTCTCATTTGATTGAAGATATCATCACTCTGTGGCATCCAAGAGTAGATTATATTGAATATTGGTTCGAAAGTATTATTATCCCACCAACGCAAACAAGTCTTTTGCACACATTGCTCGATCTCATTGTGGTACATTTTGGGCATGCGCCTAATTTTCATGCTCCTAATTCGTTGGTAGTAACCCCAATCATTTTCTTACTGCTGGAGCCAATTTGACAAGTCAATTGAATGCTCGAATGGCTCCATTGGAAATCTGCCTATACCTAAGGTTCCCCTTTCTGTCAAGTTAGGGTAGGTAGATCATGTATGTATATATTTTGTTTCTTAAGTTCAGTTTTGCATAATAAGGAAATATTTCTATTAAATCTAGAAGATAAATCCATGAAATAAGAAGAATTATAAGAATTCATTTTGAACATGAATCCATATCCCAATGGAGAAGGAAACTAGTCTTGAGATTCTGGTATTCTCAGTAACCCACAGGGGTCATTGTCCCATAGTTGGAGAAACTTATTGACCAAAATTTGGTCATCTATATTTTTCTCTCTTGGATTCATAAACGCCTTGACATAAGAAAATAATTTTTTTGAACTTTTATAAGTTCACTCTGCGGCCCTCAGTCTCATCTTCGTCATGCACTTTTTGGATCAAAAATTCATTTCTGCATGCCTAAGTTATTCAAGATCCAGTCTAAAGGTTCGAAGGAGAGATTATGAAGATTTTTTATATGTATCATGTTCTCCTCTCCATTTTAAAATTGTGAAGTAATCTCATCACTTACCTCCCTCACCTTCCACCTCCACACTTAACCATTTTTCTATTTTCACCACTCTTCTCCTTATGCTCCACTAGTCTCTACACTTAGACATTTTTGGGGACTCTTCTGTCATGTCCTCATCGGGTTCGTGGGTTGGAAGACCTTCATCTCCATCCACTTTCCAATGTTATAAGTCTGTTTCTACACTACACTTAAATTTTTTTTTAACTTTATAGGTTCGTGGGTTCAATCCCTCATCCTCCAAGTTCCATGATCTCCACTTTGCACCCAAAGTTTATTGATCTACATTTTGGACCATCAAACTTGTCGCGGGTGTTGAGCCCCTAAATTATTTTATCCCTTATGCATGCAATTCTGATCGACCACTTTTCTACATTTTAACTTATTTTTTATCATCCACAACCGTGGGTTGGCGGGTTCACGGATTGGCGGGTTCGTGAAAAACTTCATATTCAAAACTACTCAAGTCCATCCCCACCATTCTCATGATTGTTTCAATATGCATTGAATGTTGTTTAATTCTAACAACTAATTGTGCAAGATTTGAAGATATTTTAATTAATGGTGAAAGACTCGAGGATATTATTCATTAAATTGCATTAATTCTCCATTTTCCAAAGGATTATATTATTTTCATCTCTTTAAAAATATTTATTTCAAGTTATTATTTAGCTGAAAATTACTCCCATCATCCTAATGGCAACAACAACTAGACAAAAATGTTGTGGAGATACTTTGAATATTTTTTATCGTGAATACCATAACTTTTAGTGGTCTAGAGCATATTAATATTACTCATCTCCTCCTGCACAAAATGATGTAATATGGGCATCTGGAATTGCTCAGGCATGAAATAAATGTCGAAACAATGAAAAGTTATATTAAAGATTGGTTCAGAAAGGAAATTGACAAATTAACCAAAGAAGGGAAAGAAACAGTTGAGATGGTTCCTATAACCACCAATGAAGACAATAAAAGGACAAAAGAAAGAAAGTGAAGATACGAGATACCATCATATTAATTTCATGTTGATCATATATTTCTTTCTTTATCAGTTTTTCATCTAGTTACTGATGCAGTACGAGTCGCGATCCACCACCTCGCGCTCTCCTGCTCACAGGATCGTTCAAATTCCCCTTTGAGCCGAATTAGCTCTTTCGATTCCCTGCTAGAATCTCTGATGAAAAACTGATCCACAGGTCCTTCTCTTCTCCCTGTCACGGCCTCTTCACGTGCCTGTGACCTTTCCCCGACTCAGTTTTGGGTTTCGAGGTTTCTTGTTTTCCGATGTCAAGAGTTCCCTTCCCTCACAGACTCTCGATATCTGATTTGCCGATGAGATCATTTTGGACTTAGCCCCTCCTGGCTATACCCTAGTCCATGTGACCGCTTCTCATAAGACCGCAACCTTATATCCTCCTATCGGGGTTTCGGACTTTCAAGTACCGAAACGCACTTGTCCTTAGGATCCGCGATCCTTCGATTCCTAATATGACGTCAACTTCCGTCTTCAGCATGATCAACGGTCGTGATCGTCTACTAAAATCAACGGTCCCTGATCTCCCTCGGGACTTCGGGGTTAAAAATGTCGAAAAACATTTGCCCTCGGGACTGCTGATCTCTCGAATCCCGATTCCCCGCTATGCTGGAAGCTCGCCCCTCGATGGCGCTTCCCCCCCTTGTCGGGGTTTCGGACTTCGCAATTCCAAAATGCAAGGACTTCTTGTCCACGGTATTCCCGATATCCCGACTTGCGATTTCCCGATTGACGATTCTCCTATTGGGACTTTTCCCGATAACGCTCAATTGCTACCACGCGTCCCAAGAATCGACGGTTCAGATTACTCCTCGCATTTTCAAGACTTCTGATGTCCCGACTTTCACGACCTCAGGAACTCCAATTTCCCGAGTGTCGATATACTGATGTCTAGTGTCCGGATCTCTGGAATGGATGATCATGTGACACGTGTCCTCTCTCAGACGGATAGCCCATATTTGTGTCGGGGTTTTCAAGGTGGACTTACCCGATCTCCTATCCACAGGAATGTTGATATGCCGATGACCGATATCCCGATACACCAATGCCTTTCGGGACTTTCACCTTGGATTTTCCCGATGATTTAACCACCGTGTAACTCACGACAGATCTGACGGCTGTCGGGTTCTTCACTCTAGATATGACAGCTCAGATCACCTCTTCTCCTGCACACTCTCTGGACGTGAAAACCTTCCAACGGTCCAGATCTCCTCAGTCGATCTGACGGCTTTCGTTTCTCCTCCTGAGCTTCTGCGCACTTTCTTCCTGCACTTGGAAGAATTTCCAGTTCTCAAAGGCCTCAACCTTTGTCCTCTTCTCTACAAACTCCTTTACTTGAGTTCTCGCTGCGTGTATGAAAACATTGTACCTCTTGAGATTTCCTGTAGCGTCAACCTCCAAGGAAACTCAGCTCTTTCTTTCCTGTCTCCCATAGATGGAGAATGTAACGACCTCCTGGCTCTCTGTTTTCTTAAGAAACTCCTTACTGAGTCTACAGGGTGTTCAACAACCCTGTGAAGATCCTTCAGTGGCCTCTTCCTCAAATTCCAGAACTCAAAGAGTTATCTTCTCTTCTGTGCTTGTCTGCACACTGACTCAAATGCCCTCCTGGAAGAGTGTCTTCTCACAAAACTTCCATCAGTTCTGTCCTCTTTTTGTGCACTCCTTGCACCTTCTCAATGCCCACTTGGCAGAGCTTCATAGAATCCTCAGTGATTCTGATTCTTCTGAACTCACAGTAGAGTTCTTCACCTGTGCACTCCTTGCACCTTCTCAATGCCCACCTGGTAGAGCTCCTCAGAATCCTTAGTGATTCTGGTTCTCTTTGAACTCATGTCAGAGTTCTTCCCAATGCACCACTGTGCATATGCTCAATGCCCACTTGGCAGAGCTTCACAGAATCCTCAGTGATTCTGATTCTTCTGAACTCATAGAAGAGTTCTTCACCTGTGCACTCCTTGCACCTGCTCAATGCCCACCTGGCAGAACTCCTCAGAATCCTCAGTGATTTTGTTTCTCCCTAAGAACTCACAACAGAGTTCTTCTGCAGCACTCTGTGCCTATGCTCAATTCCCTCCTGGCAGAGTGTCAAGAATCCTCAGTGTTTCTGACTTCTTAAGAACTCACAATAGATTTCTTCTTAATGCACCACTGTGCATATGCTCAATGCCCACTTGGGAGAGCTTCACAAAACTCCTCAAAGATTCTATCTGCAACTGTGTCTCTCATACACAGCCTTGCCTCCAAGGTATTCAACAAAATTGAGGTCTACCCTGAGTTGATGATTTTAGCTTCTGTGCACACCTGACACGTCTTTGTCTGACTCCGCAGAGTTTAGAAATGCATCCTCTATGCACGGCTATCAGAACCCGCAGTGTTCTGTCACACCCTCCTGGTGTGAAGCCTCAAAGACCTCTCAAGCCTAAAATCAAGAACTCCTGCAAATGCAAACCTACAACATACATCTACAGCATAAAAGAACACTCATAGACATCCACATAACACATAAATGCATACAGGAAAAACTACTTCTGTTTATATTAAATGGAAAATGCTTGTTTATACAAGGTGTTCCCGAGCACGACCTGTAACAAGGTCTCATCTCTTCTCTCTTCTGCTCTCTACACGCGGACTTCTATCTCTCCCTCGACTAACTACCAAAGAGACACCCCCAATCTCTTTTACCTAAGGGGGCTCTTAGAGCTCTTCCCTCCAATATACCTACCCTATTCAATTACATTGAATGGGCTGTCTAGTCCACTATATGGATCTAGATCTCAGCCATACAAAACATTAAAGGTTGATCTACTTATGCCTGCACAAAGGCATGACTTCACATCTCACCATCTTAAGCATTAAATTACATTCAACTACAAAATAAAAGATGAGGGTTGCGCCTCTCTTCATCTTGAATGCACGCGCTTGACACGGTTGGTTGGCTGGCTGGCTGATGTGGAGAGATGCTCCTGCATCATACTCCTCAGCTGCAAAATTCATGAGCTCCTACTCATGAGCTTCCCATCTCTCAGCTTTGGAAATCCTCCTGGATCCCAAATCATCCTCTGGAGTTGTTCATCTTCTCCCTCTCCCTGTTGCTGTTGCTGCTACTTTTGTGCTGCTTCTGCTTCTGCTGCTTCCTTCCTTCTGCTCAGCCTCTCCTTGCTGGAAATTTCAGCTGACCTCAACATCAGCCTTTTGATCTCCTCAATCGCTTCATCCAGCTGCTCCAGTGGTTGGTCCCGTTTTTGCAGTCTCCCCAGCTGCAAAAATTTTCTGCAATTGGGTAGATCATCATGATCTCCCATGCTTTCTTGTTCATCATCTTCCAACTTTACCTGTTGGATGTGCATGCCCTGCACCTTCACCCTCTCTTCCAGGGCTTCAATTTGTTCCCACAGATCAACAAAGAAAATGTTGTTTGTCTCTTCTTCTTCTTCTTCTGCAAACTCCCATGTTGCAGTCCCTTCAACTTCCTGGATGAATGTGTCGAGACACTCCTCAGAATGCTCATTTTCCTCTCCTGCTTGGGCAACTTCCAAATTTTTCTCCACTTCCTTCATGACAGTCTCAGCTAGCTGTCCTACTGCTGTTGCTGCACCTGCAACACAAATTTCTGCCTCCTCCTGGGGAAATGGTAGGAATACCTGAATTCCCCCAATCATTAGAAGGTCTCTCATATCTCCCTCCTCTGTCAGTTGCATCTGCTGATCTAAATCCATCTTTGAGCTCACCTACTCTGTCAGTTCCTCCAGCTGATTCCGACTCACTTTTGAGTTCATGAGACCCTCAGATAGTCTCATCTGCTCATCCCTGCCCACCTGGCAATATGGGATGTTTCAATTACGCTCCTGGCAGTCTTTGAGATCCCGCATTGATCTCATATCATTGCCCACCTGGCAATATGAAACTCCCTGGCTGTCCTCATGACAGTCTGTGATATCCCGTAGTGATCTCAACTCTTTTCCCTCCTGGCAAACTGGAATTTCTTCTCTGCCCTCCTGGCAGCGCTTGAGATCTTTAGCTGATCTCATTTCACTGAGATCTCTCCCAGTCTCTGGTTCACACACCTAAACCATCTCCTCTTCGGGTCCATTGAGGCTTTCCACATACCTAAACCATCCTCTTATCAGCCTATGTTGTCTTATGACCATTAGCTGCTTGACTGGGCATTTCATCTTCGACTCCTTCATGGGCCATTCGCGCATCCATCTCAACCTCTTATCCTGCCGCATCCGCAGTTCGAGCTTTTCTATGTCTACCCTTATTTCATAGAGCTCTTTATCCATTTCTGCAAGCTTTTCTACTTTGCTCTTTCTCCCAGCATGCCTATGGCCTTCAGTAACCATGGTGTTGTCCCTGTCTGCTTTCCTAGAAAACCTGCTACTGTCACTCCGCACTAAGAGTGTTTCCAGCTTCATCCCCCAGTCCTGTTGACTGTCTTCGGGATTGTTGCCTACCTGCAAACAATCACCACAGAGTCTCCAACAACCCTGTCTTCTTTTACTTTCTCCCTTTGCTTGAAATATACAAACATAGTTCTAGCTCTGATACCACTTGATGCAGTACGAGTCGCGATCCACCACCTCGCGCTCTCCTGCTCACAGGATCAGTCAAATTCCCCTTTGATCCGAATTAGCTCTTTCGATTCCCTGCTAGAATATCTGATGAAAGCCCGATCCACATGTCCTTTTCTTCTCCCTGTCATGGCCTCTGCACGCGCCTATGACCTTTCCCCGACTTAGTTTCGGGTTTCAGGGTTTCTTGTTTCCCGATGTCGAGAGTTCCCTGCCCTCACGGACTCCCGATCTCCGATTTGCCGATGAGCTCCTTTTGGCCTTAGCCCCTCCTGGCTATACCCTAGTCCATGCGACTGCTTCTCATAATATCGCAGCCTTATATCCTCCTATCAGGGTTTCAGACTTTCAAGTGCCGAAACGCACTTGTCCTTAGGATCCGTGATCCTCTGATTCCCGGTATGACGTCAACTTCTGTCTTCAACATTATCAACAGTCATGATCGTCTACTAAAATCAACGGTCCTTGATCTCCCTCGGGACTTCGGGGTTTCAAATGTCGAAAAACATTTTCCCTCGGGACTTCGGGGTTTCAAATGTCGAAATTTTTTTTCCCTCGGGACTGTCGATCTCTCGAATCCCGATTCTCCGCTATGCTGACAGTTGTCCCCTCGATGGCGCTTCCCCCCCTTGTCGGGGTTTCGGACTTCACAATTCTGAAATGCAAGGACTTCTTGTCCACGGGATTCCCGATATCTCGAATCGCGATTTCCCAATTGACGATTCTCCTATCGGGACTTTTCCCGATATCGCTCAATTGCTGCCATGTGTCCCAAGAATGGACGGTTCAGATTACTCCTCACGTTTTCGAGACTTTTGATGTCCCGACCTTCACAACCTCAGGAACTTCGATTTCTCGAGTGCCGATATACCGATGCCTAGTGTCCGGATCTCCGGAATGGATGATCATGTGACATGTGTCCTCTCTCAGAAGGAAAACCCAGATTTGTGTCAGGGTTTTCAAGGTGGACTTACCTGATCTCCTGTCCACAGGAATGCGGATATGCCAATGATCGATGTCCCGATACACCAATGCCTTTCGAGACTTTCACCTTGGCTTTTCCCGATGGTTTAACCACCATGTAACTCACAACAGATCTGACGGCTGTCAGGTTCTTCACTCTAGATCTGACGGCTCAGATCACCTCTTCTCCTGCGCACTCTCTAGACATGAAAACCTTCCAACGATCCAGATCTCCTCGGCTGATCCAACGGCTGTCGTTTCTCCTCCTGATATTCTGCACACTTTCTTCCTGCACTTGGAGGAATTTCCAGTTCTCAAAGGCCTCAACCTTTGTCCTCTTCTTTGCGAACTCCTTTACTTGAGTTCTCACCGCGCGTATGAAAACGTTGTCCCTCCTGAGCTTTCCTATAGCTTCGACCTCCAAGGAAACTCAGCTATTTCTTTCCTTTCTCCCATAGATGGAGAATGTAACGGCCTCTTGGCTCTCTGTTTTCTCAAGAAACTCCTTACTGAGTTTGCAGGGTGTTCAACAACCCTGTGAAGATCCATCAGTGGCCTCTTCCTCAAATTCCAGAACTCAAAGAGTTCTCTTCTCTTCTATGTCTGTCTACACACTGACTCAAATTCCCTCCTGGTAGAGTGTCTTCTCACAGAACTTCCAGCAGTTCTGTCCTCTTTTTGTGCACTCCTTGCACCTTCTCAATGCCCACTTGGTAGAGCTTCACAGAATCCTCAGTGATTCTGATTCTTCTAAACTCACAACAGATTTCTTCACTTGTGCACTCCTTGCACCTGCTCAATTCCCACCTGGCAGAGCTCCTAAGAATCCTTAATGATTCTGGTTCTCTTTGACCTCACAACAGAGTTCTTCCCAATTCACCACTATGCATATGCTCAATTCCCACTTGGCAGAGCTTCATAGAATCCTCAGTGATTATGATTCTTCTGAACTCATAGCAGAGTTCTTCACCTGTGCACTCCTTGCACCTGCTCAATGCCCACCTGGAAGAACTCCTCAGAATCCTCAGTGATTCTTTTTCTCCCTAAGAACTCATAGCAGAGTTCTTCTACAACACTCTGTGCCTATGCTCAATTCCCTCCTGGCAGAGTGTCAAGAATCCTCAGTGATTCTGACTTCTTAAGAACTCACAATAGAGTTCTTCTCAATACACCACTGTGCATATGCTCAATTCCCACTTGGAAAAGCTTCACATAACTCCTAAGATCTTCTGTCTGCAACTATGTCTTTCATACACAGCCTTGCCTCCAAGGTATTAAAAAACCTTGAGGTCTTCCCTGAGTTGATGATTTTAGCTTCTGTGCACATTTGACACGTCTCTGTCTGACTCCACAGAGTTTAGAAATGCATCCTCTGTGCACAACTATCAGAACCCGCAACGTTCTGTCACACCCTCCTGCTGTGAAGTCTCAAAGACCTCTCAAGCCTAAAATCAAGAACTCCTGCAAATGAAAACCTACAGCATACATCTACAGCATAAAAGAACACTCACAGACATCCACATAACACAGAAATACATGCAGGAAAAACTGCTTCTATTTATATTAAATGGAAAATGCCTGTTTATACAAGGTGTTCCCGAGCACGGCCTGTAACAAGGTCTTGGCTCTTCTCTCTTCTTCTCTCTACATGTATACTTCTCTCTCTCTCTCGACTAACTACCAAAGAGATACCCCCAATCTCTTTTACCTAAGGGGGCTCTTAGAGATCTTCCCTCCAATCTACCTACCCTATTCAATTACATTGAATGGGCTATCTAGTCCACTATCTGGATCTAGATCTCAGCCATACAAAACATTAAAGGCCGATCTACTTACGCCTACACAAAGGCACGGCTTCACAGCTCACCATCTTAAGAATTAAATTACATTCAACTACAAAATAAAATATGAGGGTTGCGCCTCTCTTCGTCTTGAATGCACGTGCTTGACACAACTGGCTGGTTGGCTAGCTGACGTGGAGAGATGCTCCTGCATCAGTTACTCTGCTTCTTTGACTAGAAAGGTTTAACCAAAATCTGATAACTTATCCCTGCCTTCTTTCCAGGTATTTCTACTCTGTCATTGCCCACCATCCTCCTTCTACAAATTACTGCTCCAATCCCAGTCTTGAGGACAAACATATTTAAATTTCAAGCTTTGTAACAGACTATATATTTTTCAGAAATCCCAAGAGAACTATTTTGGGATATGTTTTGATTGTAGTTTGTAACTCTAAGTTTTGAGTATAAAGTATTAGATATTTATCTATAATTATCTGTATTTGAGCTCCCCGTGTTCTTACTCTATTAAATTTCTCTTATGCATGCATACCATCTTCTTTTATTTTATGTGATCAGAAATCTTTAGTTTAACTATGATGGATGTGAGGAAATTTTGTCTATATTTTTCAAGTGTATGAAGTGTGTGGTTCCTGGTCATTTCTCGAGAACTCTCTTTAAAAAACAAAACATTTTATTTCTTTTTGTTTTTTCTTGCAATCTTTATGTTTCTTTGATTATCACGACGGACTTCTGCAAAGTCATATATTATAAAAATCTAGAGTTCAAAGAAAATCTAAAAACAAAGAGGAGTACCACCTTTATAAAAACACATGGAGATTTGTATCCCCGTGAGGTTGTCATTTCAGTCCTAACAAATTCAAGCGTCAATAAAAACCTATCCTTAGCCTTTCTAAAATAAAATTTTATATCCCTGTAATTCCTGAAGATCATGTTTTGTACTCAGGTTCATCTCTTATCACTTCCCCCATCTACTTGTCTAGTCGATCTGAAATACCAAGTTCTAGTTCTCATTTCCCTTTTGAGTTTGATTATACATCCTTATCATGATATCCATCGCCTTTTCATTATCTAGAAGGTCTTCATTATTACCTTCCCAAAACAATCAAAGATCTAGTACAACAATCTTTTCAAATCTTTGATAATTTACATTACAACCCTCGTATTTTGTCTCCAAAACTATCAATAGTTGGTGTATGAGGTGGAGGCGGTGGAAAAGTGAATCCACCACCACCTTCTCCAAGGATATTTTCCAAA
>SNQJ01S0225839.1:0-14658 GCA_010110895.2 Picea sitchensis | reverse complement strand
AGACCATTTGCCCAATTTTTTTTCCATCTTGTCTAGGAGGTCCTCCCAAATGTTTTTCTTTGGGGACTTTTATGTGAGGGGAACTCCTAGGTAATTGGACATGAGATTGCTAGGTTGGAACACTAGGAGACCTATTAGGTGACATTGGATTGGCTGGGGGTGTTGAAGAAAAAGATGTTGGATTTCTCTTCGTTGACACACATACCAGAGGCTTCAGAAAAGTCGTTGAGGACTTCCTTGATTGTTATGGATTCTTTCAGAGTTTGAGAGGACAACATGTTGTCATCCACAAATTGTTGATGTAATGCTGGGGATTCTTCGCCATGGAGAGAATCCCTTTCCAGATTCCTATCTTCACTTCTTCCTTGATAGCTCTTTCCAATCCTTCTACCATCGAGATAAAGAGGACGGGTGAGAGGGGGTTTCCCTGGCAGATACCTCTAGAAGGGGAGAAGGTCGGGAAGGGGGAGACATTAACCAAGATAGAAAAGAAGGTTGAGGAGAGCAGAGAGTGAATCCATTGTATCTATATTTCATTAAACCTAAACACAACCAAAATGTTGAGGATGTATGTCCAGTTCAGGTTGTCAAAAGCTTTGGAGAGTTATAGTTTGATGAGCATTCCAAGATTCTTGGAGGAATGGAGAGAGTGGATGAGGTCATGCATGAGGATGATATTGTCTAGGATTTGTCTTCCTTCCACATAGCATGTCTACTATGAGGAGATGAGAGAGGGCAGGAGGGGTTTCAATTTATTCGTGATGAGTTTAGAAATGAGTTTGTAGATGACATTGGAGAGAGCGATAAGGCAAAATTTATGGGGGGTTTCCACCTTTTATTCTTTAGGTATGAGAGCAAGGAAGGTGGGGTTGAATGCTGGGAGGATTTTTTTGAATTTTCTAGAGTCTTCCACTGCTTCCCAAACTTCATTTTTTATTATCGACCAACAGGCTTGGTAGAAGTCCACTGTGAATCCATCTGGTCCTCGATATTTCCTTTTTGACATCTCCCAGATTGCTTGCTCTACCTCTTCCATGGTAATTGGCCTCATCAAGGCTTCATTGTGGTTTTCATTTATCAAGGCTTGAATATGCTAAGTAATCTTTTTGATGGTGGCCATTCTATTTAGTAAAGGTTCTTAGATATGAGTTCTGAAATATTGTAGTAGCTTGGATTAGATGTCTTGATGATTGTTGACTTTATTTCCTTATTTATATTTTAGGGAGACAATTTTGTTCTGATGTCTCCTTTGTATCATTGAATTGTGGAAAAACTTTGTGTTTCTCTCACTTTCTTAAATCTCACCTTCTTAAAGCCACTAGATTCTTGATTTATTTCTCCATAGAATTTCCTTTTGCTTTTCTCTGGTTGCTATCTAGGCCATGAGAAATATTTCTTCCTCTACGAGCTCCAAAGAGTGCCCAAAAGCCATCATTTGATGTTGATAATATGCATTAATATGTCATTGTACACGAGATTCAAAAATATAATAAATATTACTCATGTTGGCTTTATAATTACTTCTTTTCTCTTCATCTATACATAAAAAACTTTATTTTTTTTTATTACCTTCTTTTGTATCTAGGTATAAATATGCATTAATATGTTATTGTACGTAAGGTGATTCAAAAATACAATAAAGACTACTTATGTTGGCTTTATAATTACTTCTTTTCTCTTCATCTATACATAAAAACTTTAATTTTACTTATGTTGGCTTTTCTATACATAAAAACTTTAATTTTATTTTTTTAAAGTATATATATATATATATATATATTATAATTCTATATATTTATTAAAAAATAAATAAATAATTGTATATTTCAATTTTTTTCATTTTCTTTTTAAAATCGTTTTTAATGTATTATTTTCTTTTAAAATGGTTATTTAATGTATTTTTGTTTTTTAAATTGTAAATGTATTAATTTTTTATATTTTTTATATTTAAAAAAAAAACAATTTTTTAAGTTTTTTTTTATTAATTTAAGAGGTTTTTCTTTTCTATTTTGGTTTTTAAGTTTTTTTCTATTTTTTTTCTTTTCTTTCCATGAAAAAAATATGTAATTTTATTTATAAAAAACAAAATTACATTGTCATATGTTTAAGGCATTTAAAAAAGTGCTATGTAATCTAATTGAACAAACAACTCTATATGCATGCCTTACAAATCATTGAACTAAAACAAAACACAAAAAATGTTATTTGACTTAAAAGAACATAGATTACATCTTTCAAAAGTAAGATCTGAAAATTGTCCACGGTCGCAAACCTATGAGTTGTATCAACATAGAAATATGATTGTTTGTGATTTTAAAAGACAAGAACACATCATTGCAAAGATAATAATCTAGAATATGTAGAAAAAATTATAGCCAAGGTGCATGAGAGAAATTACTTCTATGCCCATACTGAAAGATGAAAATCGTCCAAGTACAATGCTCCAGCCCCAATGCCTTTTTTGAAAGGCCATCATCTACCTTGTTCTCATCCATGTATATATGAGACAAAGAATTGTGTGAGAATGTTATCATTTTTCATTATATATCATCAAAAAATAGTTGTAATGTGAAATTTCTAAGTAATGCTTCCTTTCATAATCATTGAATAACCAATAGTGAATTCCCAAAAATTTGTATCTGTGTGACACCATATTCTTGAGCCAACTATAGGGTTAATTTGAGAGCCATCAATTCACAATAATTGTTAATTTCCTTCCATATCCCATCTTTGAATGTTAGATTGTGATTTTAGTAGAAATACAAGATTCCTCCTTTTGGGGGATGCCCTTGAGAAGCACCATTAAAGTATGCCCAAGGTATTTCCTTATTTATGACTTCTCCTTTTGTCCCCTGTCTTTTTTTTCCTCAACCTATGGGTATGCCTTTAGTATATTTAGAGACTAGATTGCACATTTGGGTGGAAGAGTTTCATGTCCTTCAAATGGCTTCAGATTTCTAGTGATCCATATTCCCCAAGCTATATTGAATGGAAGAAATTTGATCTTCTTTGTATCCTTGTTTGTATACCAAGACTTGAAGGTTTCTTTAGTACTTCCTCCTTCCCTACATTCCTTATCATGGTTCCAACTTATTTCTAGACCTCTTTGGAAAAGGAACAAGTCAAAAGTAAGTGATATATCATTTCCTTTTCTTGTTAGCATAAACTACACCAACCAGGGCCAACAACATTATTTTTATGTATAACCTCGTAGGTAGGAGCCTTGTTATTTAATGTCAGCCACATGAAACAATCATTTTTGGAGGGACACCTTAGCTTCCATATGATTTTCCACCACCAAGCTCATTCTCCCTCCAATCCTTCCTCAATGAGGGCTTTGTATCCTAGTTTGGGCACATATGTCCCGGAAGGATTGGGAGACCATAGCAATTGGTCATATTCCTCCCTTATTTTTCTATTTCTATATTCCAAAGCCTCTATGTATGACTTCAAAACTTCCACAAAATCTTCTCCCAAACCAAACTCCTCCCAAGTGAGCCATTTTTGTTGCCAATTTGTAGACCTCTCTCCGTTCACAATCCGTGTTAGTGACAAATCCTTTTTTTTCGAAGTTCTTGTGTCACTCGAGAGAGTAATCTGTGGATACCTTTACTAAGTATCCAAGGATCAATCCCAATCTCGAATTTATCCCCTCCACCCACCTTCCATATTAGCCAATTACCAAACAACTAGAAAGTTGAGTTTACATATTTCCAGTTAATTGTTGCATTATGTACTCGTTTCACTGTGTTCCTAATCCTTTCCTCTATTGTGGTTGGGTACAAGTACTTGTCTTTGATTACCTGGACCCACATTCCATTTCCTTGTACCAACATCCATACATTTTTTGTAGTTATAGCCTTGGAGAAGAGGAATAGATTTTTTAGGCCCCATCCTCCATTTTCTTTTGGAATTGCCATTTTTTTCCAGGATGCCAACACAAGACATTTCTTTTTGTTATCTTTTTTTTCTTTTTGTTATTTTTTCTTTTTTATGATTTTTTTTGCAATAGTATCGAACTTTTGAGCCATGGTTTATAAAATGTTGCAATTTTAATCCCCCCCAAAAAGAGGGTGCTATTGATAGTGCCTCTTTTTAATTTAGGCATTGGTCTTAGATTTTGATTCCAAGGGTACTAATTCTCAAGGTTATTATTTCAAAAAACTTTCTAGAAAAAAAAAACATGGTTCTATTAGGAGCACCACTTTTCAATTTGGGGGTTGATTTTAATATTTTTGTTGCAACGGTGTCGGTTGTCAAGTCTGAAGGTTTCAAACAAGTAATAGTTTTAAACTCAAAAATAAAAAATTGTGTTGTTGTTAGTGTCACCTTTCAATTTAGGGGGTTGATTTTAATATTTTTGTCGCCAACATTACCAAGTTGTTAAGCCACAATTACAAAAGGTGGTAATTTTAACCCCCCAAAAAACGTGCTACAGGTAGCACCACTTTTTGAAACAAGGGTCGACTTTGATGTTTTTGACCCCAAAATATGGGTTTTTAGGGCTACAATTTTCATTTTGAGGTCATGGTTCTCTTCAAGTTGGTAACTATGCTTGTATTGATTTGGGGCATTAAAGAAGATTTCATGCACACAGATGTTATTGCAGAATGAGATAACATAGTGGGGAAAAATAAAGTTATAGAGTTATCTAAAAAGTTACACAAGAAATAATTGAATGACCCTTACAAAGGCTATGGTACAATTATATACAAAAACCCACGAGAAACTTGTAGAGATAGTACCGCATGAGATCAAGAAATTGCTAGAAAAGAATAGCACATGAACATAAAAGAAAGAAAATCATTGTCAAGACTTGTACATATGGAAAAACAATTTTAGATAAATGGTTTGAAAATATTTAGGATAATTTTTGTGAAGAACAAACTATCAAAACAAACATTGCACTTGATAAATTTTAAAGACGATTTTACATCAACTCGCATGAGAGTTTCTTCTACTCTATAGAAACAATTTTGCACAATTTTTTGATAGAAAAAGGGGTTGATCCGTTAGGGTCCTACCCTAATCTGCCTACTTTAGGCTATTTTTTTTATCTAAAAGATTGTTTTATGGTCTTAAGGTCAACCTCACGAGGATATGAATCCTCCTGCATTTTTAGAGAGGTGGTACTCCTCTTTTTCTTATGATTCCAAGAAAATAAAATGAAACAAAACAAATTCTGAGAAGGACCAGACTTAATATTTACGTTTGCATTCAAGGAAAACAACACCTGAGATTTGGGACCAGGTGTTAAAAGAAACTCATATGTACAATATCTACAATGTGAATAGATAAGATGCATACATAATATAAAGCACTAATATATCCATCACAACATTCATTATAACATTTAACAATACCACAAATAGAGAGAGAAACAAATGGACCGCAAATAAAAGAGAGATTTAAATTATATTTCAATAAAGTACCAAAAATATTATGATAGATAGACCATTTGATAACTCAAGCTTATGGTCAAATCCTTTGAGAATATAGCAATTTAATATCCCAAGTATCTCTCTTAGAGTCTCAAAAATAATAATGAGTCTTTAAATACAAAGTAAATTTATTTAAGTAAAATGTGTTCGCCCTTCAAGAGGACTAGGATTGGTTCCCGCATATCATAAAATGAAAAGACCTGGAATATAAAAATAGGGAAACCAAGAATCAACCTAAATCCCACACAAAACCGAGTAGACAAAGGAAAAGTGATAAATGATTGTAGTGGAAATGGACAGAAGAAAAATGAAGAGTAAAGTTTATGTTCGATTCACTGTGATGGAGAAATCTCATTCCTTCACTTGCTTGCAACTGGCTCCTTTATAGACATATGTTGTGGTTGAGGTGGCATGAATTCTCTAACTGTTTCTTTATTTTTTAGTTTAGTAATTTCAATTAACGCCTTTTTCAACCATTCCTCAATGTTGTAAGTTTTAACCCTGCGAAGTAAAGCAATGCATATAGATTCTTAAGCAATACATAAATTAATCAATGGCTCATACACAGAGTACACAGAGATTTTATACCGGAAACCCTCAATCGGGAAAACCTTTCTTATTTTCATTATATCGAATTTCACCATTCTCCATACAATATATACAATGTTTTTAGGTATTTTGTAGATACCAAAACCCTAATCCCTTAATCCGGGATTAATTTACAAATCCGCTAAAAATAGCAAAAACCGCCCAAAAAAAATAATTTTGGGGCGCTGCCCCGAACGCTACGCGTAACCAAGGGGGGGCATACCTGCGCCCCCCTGGGACCCCCCTAAGAAAGCGCCTGGCACACACGACAGATCTCTAGGTGAAGGGATCGTCAGACGCGGTTGTCGTATCTGACACACCCACACACACACATGCAAAGAATATAACACATACCCAACAAATGTACTCTTTCAAAGTGCCAACATGATTTCATGTTTGGTTTTAATCTCGAACAAATGTCTTTTGAATTCCCTCAGGTCTAGTTTTGATTGATGCAATGTGTCTTCCACCTCATCATTTCTGTTAATATACCGAACCAACCATCTTTCAACTTCATTCCCCAAAAATTCAATGGTTTCAGTAAATTCATTAGCCCAAGCAACTTTTAATGCTTTAAGTTGTTCCATTAAATACTTTTTGGTGAAGATCATGGTATCCATCAATAAATCGGGACCATCTAATCCTTTAGTAAGACCCACAAGCTTAAGAAATAAATCACTCTTTCTATTCCTTAGGGCCTCAGTTTCATTTATCATTTCTCTTAATTCTTTAATTCTTTTTAACCAACAAGCATTAATTTGAATCATACAATAAGGCGAAGGAAGTTTTTGTTCATTTCTTTGGTCTTCATTTAAACTAGAAAATTTAGCTAAAAATATATTTACGACATCCTTGAAAAATCCTTCATCATTCTCCAAATATTTCTGCGGATATTCTTTGAAATTCTCTATTCCGAAGGAAAAGCTAGCAATATTTTTGGCAAGCTCCCAAATTTCCTGAATTATATCAACCCATATTTGTATGACATCACCAACATATTTTCTTACATCTTGCAATAAACTTGATGAGCCTTTGTATTTCAGACTGCTTTCAGGGATCTCCTCCAATTCAAGTATAGGTTGCATAGAACTTAAAGGTTCTAGGAGAAATGGTGTTGTGATGGTATGATAAACGAAAAGTGTTAAGTATGGAGGTGTGAAATGATGTATGGGAAATGTTACAGAAATGTGGACTTGTGGGGTTGAGGACTTAATTGCTTGTGAAACAATCTCCGAAAAAGATTGACAGTGACTTCATTGAGATTCGCAAATATGGTTAAGTGTTGGGAGAAATGTGAACTTGTGGGCTTGCAGACCTACAAGTCATAGAAAAGTGATGATGAGTAAGGAAATTCTCTCTGTAATGAGAAATACTGTTAAGTATGAAAAAAAGTAAAAAGTGGAAAGTGGATGCGAACCTGTGGATTTGCGGAGGTGGAAACTTAGGAAAGGATTTAGGGACGATACATGGCTCCAAATCCGCATTGCTATAATTTTGACTAAGTACCAAAAGAAAATGAAAAATGAAACAAAGTAAGAGTCTTGGTGAGTGTGGGATTGCGGACCTGAGTAAGTCAAAAAATGATTTGAATCATTGTTATGTAGCTCAGGATCCACATCATTTGAAAAAACGATTAAGTGCTTGGAGGTTTTTTTTATGTAAGAGAAGAAAAGAAAAGAAAAATAAGCCAAGAAAAATATAAAATAAATCCTAAGAGTTGTTGAACGATACTAGACTAATCGAAAATATGGATCAACATCTTCCTAGGTGCTAGTCAATTGATGTATGTACTTGTCCTCTTTGAATAAAATCCATTAGATAGTACTAAACAACTATTTAATGTAAAAGGGTCCACTTTATAAGGCTTAGTAGGTAGTTGGTACCCATTAGTGATTGGACCACAAGTAGATAAGTTTTCCTATTGAGAATCTATTTAAAGAGATAGGAAGCTATAGAATATTTTGTCATGTATTGTTGTATTTGGATCTTTGCTCAATGAAGGGTCGCCCCACCTCAAGTGGCAAGTGGGCATTGCTTTCTTTCTTTTGATTATCATAATACAAGGACATATTTTTCATATTTCATCTTGTTTGTCTCTTTTATTTGGTTTTCTATAATAATATTCTTTGTATACTTGGTTTTGTTTCAAGTTTAAGGGTTAAGGAACAATGCAAGTGGTATCATAGGTCTTTCTTGGGCCAACATGCCTCCAAATTTTAGCATATTTTTTTTAGGCTAGATATGTGTTCCAACATATTTAAATAACACAAATCTATTTTTGACGAGTAAAAAAATGGTCGAGGAATAATACATGCATAAAATATAAGTCATGTCCCTGGTTGGACACCCTTCTAATCTTTGTTGGTATCCTTTCGAGTAGTGCCACATCAGACAATACCTATATATAGAATTGAATTACACATACCTTCAAGTATATCAAAAACCCTTTAAGAACACCTAAAACTAGCCTTACATAAACCTACATCTATCCTATTTCTATAGTACACAAAGAACAACACTCAAGGAGATCACTCTCACATACCAAGGTATCGAGTAGTATGGCTAAGGGTAYGGTTTATCCTCCTTAGTTAGTTCCATGAAATATTCRACCAAATAATATTGTTAGAAACCCTTCRATATATCAAAGATCTCTAGCACTTGACACTCCTCTATCATTTGGACCTTGCAAATCCTAGCCTCTATAGTTGGTCAATGGATTCCTACATATTTGCATCTAGAAGGAATTTGGAAATTCTATCAATGCAGTAATAATCAGTAGGGAGTAATACTCCTACCAACATTTTTTTAAAAAGGTATGGGTTTTGCTGACACTAAAGTGGGAGACCTATCTCAAAATATTCCTTGTGTCACGCTAATCGTGTGGGTTTACCTCTCAAGTAACCCCTTTTGTGTGGACCCAACAATGTAGTGATTGGTGTATATCAAAAGACTCCTTTCAAGCCATCAGTTTTAATGAAATAAGTTGGGAATAACACGCTGACAAACTCTTAGGTGTCCCATGGTTCATACCGACAACATGAAAAACTAAGACATAGATATGTAAAGCTAATATTAAACTAGAACAAAGTTATTTAAAGTTAATTAGGAAAAAAAACTTCATATAAAAGTGAAGTTTACTCTGTAATTAATTTTTTTAAGTAGGTGTTAGTTTTTAGTAAAATAGTGTGTAGCTTATATTATGTTTAATCAATCATTTATAATGTTTTGTAGATCTTAATATAAATATAGAATTTCAGATTAAGTCACTTGTTTGGGAAAACCTTTATGTTTGTGGTGAGGATTCTCAAAGCTATGTGTTGGATTTAAAGGAGAAAATGAAGCATAGCCTAGGGATTCATGTTGCCGAATAATGCCTTCCTAACAAGCATAAATAGTTGGAGGATCTATTTGAACTATTATCTTGGCACCGTGATTGAATGGAGTGGTGGGCACTGAGATATCTTTTAGGGAATGAAATTATTTAGATGGTGGGTGGTTCCAATAAGTGGAGTAAGAGCTCTCTTCTAAAATGTTTTGAATCTTGGATGACATACCCTTTGTTAAGGCTCACAGAGCTCTACCTTTCTATGTTCAATGGAGATTATGGCTTTGTAGAAACAAGATGATTTTCAAGGGAGTATCATGGCTTCTGGTTTTGTGTCCCATAAAATTAGGATCTCCTACAAAGAAGGGTGGAAGGCTCCAAAACTGAAGGAATATAGGATTATTAAGAAATTGCTCATCGATTTCATAAAAACATGGGTATTCTTTGATGGTTCTTACCAAGGAACTCTAGGTTTGTGTGGAACTATGGCACTACTTTGTCTAAATAAACATCATTATTTCACACTCAAATATGATGCTAGGCATAGTACAAATAATAGAGATGAATTATTTGCATTATGGGTTTTTATTAAATTTGTTGTAGATCAAGGTTTAAAGGACATGCAGGTGTTTGGGGACTCCAATTTTTTGATGCACTCATGTAATGAAAAGTTCCAAACTACAAATTTCTCCCTAGGATTTATTACACATAGAGTACTGGAGGAAAAATCTTAGTTTGATTTTATCGCCTTCTCACACATCTTTAGAGAATCCAATTCAAAAGTAGGCTCTCTCTCAAAGTCTTCTCTCACTTTGCAGAAAGGACGTCTAGTCTTACAAGAATTCAAGGGAGCAATGGCCTCTCCTAAATTATCTCTTTTTCCCTTATGATCAATGAGGTGGGCTACTTTATGTAGTGTAGGGGTAGTGAGATTTTTCTAGAAAGTTTTTGATGAGGTGGGCTACTTTATGTAGTGTAGGGGTAGTGAGATTTTTCTAGAAAGTTTTTAATGTTAGTTAGTGGACAAATTTGACCAAAAATGTTTTGTTACATGGAAGATTGTAATATGTAGTTACAAGGTAGGTTTGAGGACATTGCTAGATTTTGTTAATGTTAGTTAGTGGACAAATTTGGCCAAAAATGTTTTGTTACATGGAAGATTGTAATATGTAGTTACAGGGTAGGTTTGAGGACATTGCTAGATTTTGTTAAGGAGCTATGAGGCCTATTGATGTATATTTTGATTTTATCTTTGAAATATCAAATACAATGATTTTTTTCTTAAGAAAACAAATAAAATCAAACTAATATACAAGAAAATGAGAGCAATCACTCACTCCGTAGTAAAAAAAAAAGATGTTTAAAAAATAACCCAACCACTAGGTGAAAATCCAAAAATAAAAGGAAAGAATAATTGTCATTACATAGACATTACCTAGGAATACCAAGTCACATTGTGGGCATGAGGTACAACTACAACCGAGTTTTAGTGTCCTAGGATTCATGTATAGGGTTGGCATTGTGGAATCCACATGACCCTTCTTTTGTAGTCTTAGGGATAACCAACATGGATATTGGGTTTGTGGTGGACACTCATGATAGGGTGAAAGCCTTTCGATTTTGTAGTATGACCAAAAAATGTGTTTGATTGGTTACGATTTCATTTTTTTGAAATATAAGAAAACACATTAACAACTCAAGACCTTATGGTCTTATGGTCTTATAATAAAAACTAGACCAATATCTCCAAATATTGTAAAGTTTTTCCCTAAAAGAATGCTAATAATCAAATTCCATATACCCCTCCTCTCATATATTGCAAAATAATTTATTTATTTCATTGTGGTTCATTTTGAAGACAATATCCACAAAATAATGCACACCCTCTTATTCGAGGAGAATCAAGAAATGACCAACTTACAATCATATCGTCTCACAAGGAGAAAATGTCATCAAAACGAGATTTAAATTCGAGTGTGGCAAATACAAACAATTCCTCCCAACCATCCAATCTACACTTCCTTAACATATTCCTTCACATATTGCAAAATATTATTGAAAATTAATATTAATAAATATCAATTAATTAATTAATATATTCAATATCTTTATGTTAAGTGTTTTATTAAATATTTATATTTAAAATTACATTAAATATTTATTTCATACAAAACCAGGTCGGACGTCAACTTTGTAGTTTCACATTTTAAAGGGCATTAATATTCGGACGTAAAACTTTGTGAAAAAACCAAAAAAGCGTCGGTCAAGTTTGCGCTGGCGTTAGAGAGGACGACTGGGGTTTCCAGGTAACGGAGCTGTTATCTAACAGTGACGACCATCCGGAAAGACGGAGATGGAGGGCCCACGAGAATGAGAAGAGCTATAACCAGTCGACAGGTTTGGCGAACCTGTAATCCAGATACGCCCAACACAAGAAACGCAGAACAAATGTGAACAATGAAAACCATGGCCCTGCCTTTTGAGATCAATCAAGTTACTTTTGAAAAACAAAATGGTTTGAAACATGTGAAATACAACAAACAAGGATTTCAATGTTAGGAGATCCTCTATGTAAATAATAAAGTTACTGAAAATTTATTAAGCAATTTCTCATCTAAAGGGGTTGGATCCAACGGTGGAAAACGAGGAGTTTTTACCATTGGCAAGGTTCAATTTCAATGAGGGTTGCTTAACGTGGAGCTATGGGACACCTTGAGGTAGTGATCAAAGATAGTGGTTGCACCTAGAGAGATTATATTAAAAAATAGTTTGGTGACCCATGCACACATAAATCCCACGATAATGATCGAGTTGAACCCAGAGTCCCGCTAGCGCAATTGGATTCTAAGGGTTTCATTATATAGGGTTGCCAAGGTTCGAAACTCGCAGTAGTAGGGAGGAGACACCCAAGTTAAGGGTTGGTGTGGTTGATCCAAATTGGATCATTGCCTAAATTATGTTGCAAGAAAATGGGTCATAAGGCTAACAATTGTTGGCACTCTAGAAGACCAAGTAGCCCATGCAAGAAGTATTGTTAGTACTGCAATTTGAGAGGCCAAATGTTGGAGGCTTCACCCATAACTCCATGATTCCCAAGAACCAAACAACCAAGAAGAAATATTGGAGAGTCAAGGTCAAGGGGAAAGAGGAGATGTTGGAACTTGTAGCCTAAAGAGCAGTGGTTCCCAACGACCTATTGCAACAATGAAAGTCATCCATAACCATGGGAATGACAACATGGTTATGTCAAAGGTAGCAGCTACTCAGCTCTTATCTTCCATCCTACAACACATGCATCTTTTAGACTTTGTGATTTGTCATCTGAATTGGATCCTTGCCTAAATTTTGTTGTAAAATTGTAACAAACTTGTAAACTTTTTTTCATTTCATTTTGTCTTTTTTGAAAAAATTGGAGGTAGAAACGAACCATGTACGGTTGGCCCTCCAAAGGCAACACATTAAAATAATGAAGGTTGTATCAAAGGAGGCAACGGGAGGATAAAGAGGAAAGGAGAGTAGCAGAAGTTAGAGCTCTAAGAGGGTATTCTTCATGAGGTTGAGTGGACAAATGAGTTAATGTGAATATTCACTCTAAGTGAAGGTGTCTCTAAGCCATGGCCCACTACAATTTTGGTCTTCACAATGAGTAACAATACACAGAGTTTGTTTATAGCTCACCCATTTGTAATTTTCTCCTGAGCATAATAAAAGTTCCAATAAAATGTGAAATTTGTGTAAATGTTTTGATTTCATGGCTCTTGGATATTTGGTTATGTTTCTAAGTCTTATCGCCACAACTCCCAAATTGTTTCTTTGTTTTTGTTAATTTCATAGCGATGAGATGAGAATGATATTCCTCATCGTAGTTAGCATCAAAATTTAAGTTGTTTGCTTGACGCACACCATGGAAATCATATCCCATAGTTCAATCATTGGTCATGTCACTAAGTGTGTACGACAATAGTTACCTATAGAAGGCATGAAGTTGATCTGCATTAAAATGAGGTGAATCAATATGGGCAGAATCGCCTTGATCCTCAACAACTTGGCCAATGTCTATATACACAAGCTGATTTTTTCATCTGGCTTTTCATTTTGACTCATCATTTGTAGTCTAAACTTCATTTATTAGATTTGTTGAGTCTATGTATGCGCTGAGAAATATCATGATACAACCTCAATGTTGGATCAATATGCGACTTGTTCTTTGTATAACCATGTAATTGAGAATTTGATGGGACCCTAGGGTTTTTATTTGAGAAGTGCAAACTGTTCAATGGCATTTAAAACAAAACACCCTCCAATCTCAGGCAATTTGGCATCTTACCCACAACCTTGACACGTTGGATTTGATGCTCAAACACTGGATTCATAATGTGTAAACAAAAACTCAATTAATATGTTAACACATTTTAATTGAAGGTTAATCATTTAAATTTTGTGATATAAATCGGTTTTGGTGAATTGTGTGAACTCTCAGTCTCTCAATTAAGGATTAGTAATCTGTACAATCTTCCAATGATTTTAATGGCTTAAATACCCTTAAGTAATTACACAATTTTCTAATCCAATTACAAAGAATAGTAGCTATAGTGCACACCAAAGCGTTAAACACTAACGGTAAGAAATGATCGCAGAAAGAGTAGAACGATCAGATGCTGCGATCGCAGAACCCTAAGGAAAAGTTGAAACTTGGTTACGATCTCAAACAAAATTCAATTTATCTCAATTTCAATATTTTCATTCAATTTATGACAACTTTGGGCCATCTAAACTTTGATTCTAACCACGTGGTGGCAGGATATCAAATGAGGGGAAAAGGGATCTAAGATCACATTCTTGAAATTAAGTAAATTTGGTTTCCTAGTATTCTTTTTGGAAGCTTATCCTTAAAATGATTACGGTACTAAAGGTAAAATAGGTTTTTGTTTAATATTCTTTTTGGAAAGCTTATGCTTAAAACGATCATTACAGCGCGATTGGGTAAAGTTTGATTGATGTATGTCCCCGTACCGTACATGGGTTGAATTGGACGGTCAAGTTGTCTGTAGCCATGTGATTGAATTGGATGGTCAAATTGTTAGTGGCCACGTGATTAACTTTTTACAAATTTGTTGGATAATTTTATTTTTTTAAACTCTAAATATAATATTTCGAAAAGGTGTAGGCTAAAGGGCAAACAAAATGGATCTTTACCGACGACCGTTTTACGATGAAATTTTAGTTGACGATTGTCGTCCGATCTAAAATCTTGTCCAGTTCTTTTTCCAGCCGATTGGAACTCTACTCCACCAACGACGAAGG
>SNQJ01S0225838.1:0-14747 GCA_010110895.2 Picea sitchensis | reverse complement strand
TTCCAATTGGTTATCAAACATTTACATTGAAGAGATAAAAATGTAGACTACTATTTGAGTCAACCACCAATAGCATTTGGAGTGGTTCTTAACACAAAAGGGTGTGATATAGAACACTAGCAAGAGTTCTACAATACACACATCAATTTTGTGAAATTTTATGAAACCATTCAATAAGGATGCCACACTACCTACAAAAGACTTACTATTAATTCGGTTGATGTTCATATGAATAAAGATCTTTTGTATTGACTTGATAGGATGTGCTCACTTGCAAGTGAACCTAGGGATTCGTTGATTTGGTAATCTCATTTCTTGAAGTTGGTTGGGCATTTTGTCGCATCAAATATAGTTGCAAATTTACAACAACATTTTTATTTTCCATATATGAGGCATGATGTTGAGCACCACCTCAATTTTTTTGTTGCGTGTTCCATTGCTAAATTGAGAAATCACCATTTAGGTATGTATAATATTTTGATTATGTCCTCTAGATATTATGGATCTGTCAGTGTAGTTTTATGGTTCACCAATGGATAAATTATAACATGAATGTATGTTTCACCAATGGATAAGTTCTAACATGAATGTATGGTCTTTATCATTGATCTTAGTACATGTAAAGAAATATTGCATCTTATTTAGAATTGTAGAACTACTAAATTGAAAATTTCATTTTGAAAAGCATATCATTTATTGGGAGTTAAAGTTAGGACTTTGCATTATGTTCATATTCATTTATTTTACTTTCTGATTCATGACATCATTAGTTTCATGACTGCATATTTTTTAGTAAGAAAGGCCGCTAAAAGTAACGCTTATAATTTAAAATCGATTAGTAACGATTTTATTTTCTAGGGTTCACAAACTAGCTTAGTATTTTCCTTGGAATAGGATTTTGTGAGTAAACTTCTCCAAGGCTATTAAATTAACATGTATGTCTGACTAAGGGAGTGGATAAATCCATTGTATAATCGGTAATATCAATAAGCTCTACTTACACTGGATTTAAGAACAAGGTCACGTGAGATTGGTTGAAGGGATATCCCCTTGATACCTTCTTAGCATTAGATATATTTATGGGGATCTATTCGTGTATGGGTATCTTGCTAGTACCTTTACCTCTGTGAGAGGCAGTGCTTTCTAGGTTTAGGGATTTGTTACCCTGCCCATACGGTGGATATGACTTATGATTTTTCGCTTGTGCATCAGTTATATAAAGGTTGCTTAGATGCTTGACTTAGGTACCACATAGGTTACTTGCAAGGGTTATTCTGTAGGTACCCTGGGTCAGATAAGGGTCGGACAACACACAACCTTTATGGAGGATTACCTCTCTGGGGGGATATGACCGACTAGTTGTTAATCCAGGCCCTTATAACTGATTTTGTCACCTCCTATATTTAGAAGAGGAGTCTCAGGCCCCTCTTGGGTGAGGTATACCTACTTTAGAGAGGGAGTCCCCTTTCATCCAATTCATCCTGTTTGTGTGCATATTGGAATTTTGTTTATTTTACTTTGGTGTGTTATTTGATTACTAGTTGGCCTTAGGATTTTATTTTTTATATCACGATTCTTGAGTCATCGTGGAGCCATACCAGCTTCCTCGCAGGTCTCGCCACTTGTTACATTTACCACCGCATTTTGATTCTTTTCCTTCTAAAAGGCGTAAAGTTATCATACGTGGTACATACACCTCCACTTACCAGACTTGTGATCATATGAGGATGAGCACTGAATCAAGTCAGAAAGATATTAGGATTCCTTCAACTCCCATACCCACTATAGTCAATGGTACTCCTTTGACACCTTCAACCACTATGGTTGTAGTGCCGAAGGTTCCTATCATCACACATGTGTGTGTTTTCTTGAGACTTGTGATCCTATCTCTTACTCAGATGCACAAGGACAACCTAAATGGGAACAAGCTATGCAAGATGAGATGAATCATCTTTTGAAGAATCATCTAGTCTCGTTAGCCTAAGGATGATAGGGGATAATTTTATGATGCTATATAAGTACTTTCCTACTTAAAGTAGCTATAGTAGTGTTCAATAAGTTCCTACCTTGGTCACTGGTCAAATTCCTTGGGCAACCAAACCTTCTAATAAAATTCTCAAAAATAAATTTGGCTACATTATCAATCATAAAATCCTATGTAGGTGCAAACTTTTCCCATTTAGTGAGATAATCAGTTGAAGTAATGATATATCAAGCTTTAGAATTGGAGAGTAGGAGTTTTAATATATCCCACAAAGTCAATATCTCATTTCTCAAAAGGTTGTAGATCCCTTACTAGATTCAAGGGTAGTTCATCTCTCCTATAAGGTTTACCTACTTTTTCATAGACATCATAAGTTCTATCATACTCCTTACAGCCCTTAAATATGGTTGGCCACCTAAGACTACCTTGGAAAATCTTATGATCTATTACTTGTTATAACCCTAAAATGCACCATACAGGTTTACCTGGCATCAGGCCAACTCAAGCCTCTTCCTAGCCAAAGCCATGCTAGGTAACTCCTCAAAAAACCACTCAAAACAAGCAACCCGCGCCCTAACTTCTCACTGGGCGTGGGCAACCGCTTGCTGTCCCTTTACTGCACGCGGGTATCCGCGGGCTAGCCCAAAACAACCCGCGAGTACCTAACAAAGCAAAAAATCAGGGAAGTTTCCGCCGAGACAAAATCCTTTAGCATCTATTACTTGTTATAACTCCTAAATGCACCATACAGTTTACCGGCATCGCCAACTCATCTCTCTTCCTAGCCAAAGCCATGCTAGGTAACTCCTCAAAACACTTCGTGCCGAAGCAACCGCGCCTTAACTTCATCATGGCAACCGCTAAGGTCCTTTATCGCGACCGGTATCCGCGGGCTAGACCAAAACAGTCTGTGAGTACCTAACAAAGCAAAAATCAGGAAAGTTTCCGACGGGAAAAAAATATATGGGTCAGTTAATTGAACTCCCAGCCATGCATGGCTTAGAGTTCGACTAAAACCCTAGCCCTTCCTAGCCTATAAAAGGAGGGGTAGGGGTGCTCAGTCAAAGGAGGAAAAATATATAAAGCAACCCCAAACAGCCAACCAGCTTTGTCCCAACCCTTTAGCTTGCCTCAAGCTTTAGGAAAACTCAAGAAGCTGTTTGTTTCGAGGACAAAAGAAGAGCAAGCACGATTCAACGACCCCAAAATCATTGTAAGTTGATTTATTGAGGCTAATGAAAAAGATACTTTTCCGGCCCGCATACATGAATCTCATCTAAGATATTTGATCATGCCATCTCTAACCCGGCATTAGATCAAGAGCATGCATGCATGCGGTACGAAACACTGCGGTGAAGCTTTTGTGGAAGGAGCAGCAGCAGAAAAAGGACAAGAAATTCAACGATCTATTCACCGTCCGAAAGGGTTGGTTTATTCCTTTCAGGTGCATGTGGGAAGAAAGAGGTTTCAGATTCGGGTAGAAGGTCAAAAGGTAAATCTTAAGGGTCATTTTATGCGTAGAAGTTTAGAGCCCTAGATTATTAGTCCCTAGGGTAGAATACCCAACAACAGCACTACACCTTAATCGGGATATTTCTTACTCTTAGGTCTTCGTCGGGCGTGAAAGATTTTGGTAGTTTAAGAGAATTAAATTTATGTTTCTTTGCTTGTTTTGTTTTCTGTTAGTCAAGTTAGTGAGCCTCGGTGACACAATTTCTTTGATCGACACTGATATTTTCTTTTCGACATACAGGTACCATGCCTCGCGACAGGCTCCTCAGACGCTGGCAACTCGCCTCTAATCGTTTATAGCACGCTGGTATCCAAGGGCTATGCGGGTTTCGGTGAAGGTAGCTTTCAGAAGTTAAAGAGAGGCGCCTCCTCTTCCTCCGCCGGGTTCATCTTCTCGTGGGCTTTCCTCGATCCCGTCTGGTTCCTTAGTTGATTGTCTTGTTCTTCGGGCCTCCTTTTGCAAGTGTTGGTAATAGGATTTACATTAGTGAGATAGTTCTTGCCCGAGGGATAGGCCTTCGCCACTGGCCCTTAGTCCATATTCAAGGACTCTCCTCGGTTCATCAGAGTTATAGGACCCAAAGCCCCCCTTTCCTGTCCAAGTTTATCTTGGTAGTGGTAGTGCCTACCATTTCTGTATTGGTTTTCTTTGTTTGAAAAATTTTCTTTGTTTTCATTGTTAGAGTGATATATTCAAATTGCCGTAGAGACTGCTATCAATACCGTAAGCCTTCGTGATCTTACTCGTTCGTGGTTTGATTTTCTGCTTTCTTTAAGCATACCAAGGCTCAAGTTAAAACTAGACGGATACCCGGGTGGTTTAGACGCTGCACCCTCGGTCGACAGGATACCAAGGGTTCATAGGGTAGCCAGCTTGGGTGGGGCAAATATCCTCCTCAGAGAGAAGAGATCCTCCGTGAGGTTTGGGGTTTGGAGTCAAGACAGCCAATGTGTTAGGGTGTTTTCCCCCCTAGCTTGTGCTTGTTAGTTGATTTTGTTTGATAGAAAAGACAAAAAGAGCTAAAAACATTTATTTTATGGTTTTGTGCGTGGGAATTAGTGTGTTTCTGATTGTTTTGCATTCTTGTGCTCTGATTCTGTTTGCGATCTGCGCTGTAAGACAGAGTTTGCTTTCCATTCTCTTGGTTTTGATCTTTCATTTTTCCTTGCTGCATTCTTACGAAAAAAAAAAAAAAAATACCTTTCATTTCCCTTCTTGATTTGAAATTGGTTGTTGCACGCGAACTAGAAAGAAGTTCTTTTACATAAGTTTTACAGCGCATGTCTAGCATAAGTAGCTCACAGACCTGAGTGAAAATTCTCTTCATTTAAAATCTTAGTGAATCTGAAAAAGAAAAGCAGTTTTTCATAGAAAAGTTGTTGGATTTGCATTTCAGGTACCTTAGCTCTTCTAAGCATTTTCTGTGCATTTTGTTTTGAGTTTGTTCTACACACCATTGGTTCCATTTCCGCACCTTGAGACTTAAAAAGCCCACTAAAAGAAACGCTTAATAAAATCAATTAGACTTTTTCTCGCTTGTAGGGCACATTAGCTCAGGATAGGGCCTTTGAATAGGTTGGAGAGTAAATTCCTCCAAGGCCACCCAAAACAAAGATTGGAGTCTGTCATTAGGGAGAATAGAAGTCCGGTTACGGAAAACAATTCAGGACCCCCAGCACCGTGGGCTAAAACACGGTGTCGCGAAGGAAAGGCCGAGATAACCTCCAAAGCTGGACTAACGTGGTGGAGAACACATATAGAGGACTGGTCTTGGGATTCCGGCCGCTAGCATTTGCCACAGCTTCGCGGTCTCAACTGCTCGATCCTCGCCTTCCTAACACTTGCTCTCGATAATTTCTTTGATGTGTTTCGGCTTGATACCTCGCCATTGTGGTCTTCTTCGATCAAGACTGCATCTACCGAGAAGTTGTTTACGTGCTGGCAACCTAATTGCCCATCTTTCCTAGGAACATACACAGTGATCAAGGGGTATACCGTGGTACCTAGGGCTTATCTCCAATGCTTTGCGTAGTAGACCCGAGGGTGCTTCAGATTCGAAAGGTGGTGGTAATTTGCAATCAGAAGGTACTCTAGTGTTACGTGGTAACCGCTTCCTACTAATATAGGTGATTACTTGATCTCGCCTGCTAGGGCTTTTTAGTAAAGCGTGTTACCGCTTGATTCGTGTAGATCGCTTAGCGGTAGTGAATTCTTCACACCGCGGAGGGATTCGTAGCTCACGTCAATGGCGGCTTCGCCACGGCGGATATCGAGCTACCCCGCCACCATCAGGCGAAGATAGACCATCCGGGTCTTTCGAAGCAACTGCCTGACCCCGGAACCCTCGGATGGGACGTTTCACCAATCTTTGATTGTTAAACCTCATTCACCGATGGGCCTAAGTTTATTTCAAATTTCTTGAATTCACTTAACGACTATTTTCACCGACCCAGCTTATGGAACCAATCGCTCCAACCGGGACTTCCTCCACTTTATCACCGTTGTCACTATTGTGAGAAGCTCTCCTAACATACCGCCGTATCCTGACCACCATGGTTCGCCGCTAACTTCGGGCCGCAGAAAGTGGACCAACTCATCTCGTGGCGGCCACAAACCCTTTTACATCTAGTGCGACAGGCCCGCTTACACGGATGCCTAGTTCGTATTGTTCCTGCGACTCACCTTCTTTTCCTTTTCACGTATACTTTATCCGGGGCGAAGCTCAAATGCTTCAGTACAACCTGGGGCACTTCCATGCCCTTTCACGCGTTTCTTTGCTCGCGGTCCAGACGCCAGACCGCCGCAACCAAGCATTACGCTTATTGAGCCGAGTCAAGGACAACTCACAAGAAACTTTGTCGGTAGGTCCGGCTACAACGCTCGGTTGGAAACGGAGGTTTATAACAAGACACTCGCGACTGAAAAGTTTCCTATCCGGGGCAATTCTATTTTGATTGCCAACCGCATTGTGGTACTATTCCCGCCGGGGTACATTTACTCCTGATCTTGAACTCGTGACAGCGGATCCAACTCGCCACGGAATGCCGCTTCCGGGTAACGCTTTCATAACCGGAACCCCGACAAGCTACTATGCCTCCTACAGGACCGCATGGAATAATCCTTCCCAAGTCCGCAACACACGACGAATGCCCAAAATCCTATGTCCTTCATGGGGAATCAATGATGTTCCTCAAATGCAAAACCATTACGCTGGTCAAGGCCAAGGTTTCTAAACAAACCCTGGCCAGCAACCCAAATATTCCTGGCAACCTAGTGCCATTCAAAACCCAAGCTCCTCTTTTCCTTTGAATCCACCACAACCTAAACTACCTTTCTTGGCAACTTTACACTTGCCTGATTTAACACTGTTGTTGAATGATCCCATCCGGCCACGCATCCGCCAAGTACTTCCTATGCCGACAAAGTTGCCTTCGACATCCCAAAGTTCGAAGTTAAACCCAACGAAGATCCGGGTGATCACGGGACCACTTTTCACTTATGGTGCTCATCCAACTCATTGAAAGATGACCTCGTACGGGCCAAGTATTGTTTCAACGCGACTTCATCGAGTGCCGCTAAATGGTACATAGAACTCGATCATTCACGATAATTCTTCTACAACTTGCTATGTCTTTCCTTAACCATTTCTAGTTACCTGTGAGATATGACGTCGGCACTGAGTTGCTAGACAATTTCGAACAGACGTCAAAGACCATATCTCGGATCATAATCGAGAGTGGCGAAGAGTCTCATATAAGTACCAGTTCCACCAACATTATTGCTGGAGTGGTTCCTTAAGTCTCTTTCGACATCATAGCTATCCAAAGACGCCGCAACTTCCGGGGTTTTCCCAAGAAGAAGCATCATGAGAGCTCAACAACTTAACCTAATCTATTCTCAGTCCAGTTAATTATTATACAACATCTTGCCAAATGCACCACGATCGATTCCTCGACAAAACCGTACGTAGAGATGACCACATGCCGATGGTATATTGGGTTCTATGACAGCCAAGCCCACGAGAAATTGACAAACAATTGCGCAGCTTATCGATAATAACCCTCGCCGCCGCGACTTACGCCTTCCTCCTACTCAAACGCGTAGTACATTCCTCGCCCAAACGGTTAACCCAAGGTTAACCAGCTGTACCAGGGCAAGAAGAAACAACGCATTGGCAGGGTAGATAAAACTAATGATAAGGTCATGAGGCACCACGTAAAAGAGAAAGGCGAGGTATATCCTCAGGTAATCTTTGAAAGCGGAAGATCACCCAACTCATTTATGCCCTCGAATTTGCAGGCCCATAAGTTTGTCACGCAACAACAACAAGAAGTCGCGGTTGACTAATCCCTTCAGCATGGGAAGAATCTAACTCAAGCCTCTTCAAGCACGGAAGGGGTCGGTTAGGGACCCTCTCTGTCTTTGAGTAATCCTTCATTCGCGAATTTATACATGATGAAAAGTGACGCCATCGCAACTAGAGCCCGCGACTATAGCAAGCAAAACACCTCTAATAAGGGCAAAGAGCCGAGATCCCATCTCTTCCTCTTCGATCGAGAAGACGTTGGGTGAAAAAAAATGACATGCATCCCAAAATGTGAATTTAAGAAAGCTTCTCACAAACCAAACACAAGGGATGCTCAAAATTAATCCATCATTGAGGATCTAGCCCAAACTCCTTGTGCAATTTTTGCTTTGGAAGTCCTCCAAAGTTTCCCAGCTCAGAAAAGCATTGTTGGTCGCTTTAGGCTCTGCTGAGACTTGTAACCCAAGAATGATCATGCTAGATACGACCGAATTGAAACCTCGTCTACCTTACCACGCCGCTGCTTTATAGTAGTGGTTCATCCCACGAAACCTTTTACACGAAACATCTTCCGCAACTGGTGACGAAGTAACTTGGCGTGATGTCAGCATAATGCTGAAGGCCATTGGTCAACCCGAAATATCCCCATCACCTACTCTTCTCACCGCTGCTCATGTCGCTCTTCCGACCGCGATGGCATCATCCCTTCTTTCCCAGTTAGGGGAAGACCGCAGCGCCGGCGCAGAGGTAGTCGATGCCCCCATCGACATAAATCTCTTGTTAGGTCGTAGTTGACTTATGCAATGCAAGCAGTGATCGCTACAGTTCTCCAGGTCTTGTTCTTTCCACACGAAGGCCGGATAGTGACCATTGATCGCTTGTCCTTCTCTCGGCCCCCACCCTTGGGGCACCCACGCCTCTTTAGTAGATAATCCCGCTTCGTCGCCAATGGTAGGAGTTACCAGCCCATCTTGATGGTACTTTCGACATCCACCTCCTCAAGGCGCATGCCGGGTGCCGACATCGACCACCAAGGCTGAGATTTTCCAGGTTTCGCCGTTCCGCACGACTTACTCTGATGATCCATGGATTCTTCCTACCCCATCAACCACGATGGAAGGGATAGGGCACCCTGGAATGGATATTCCCTTATCTATTGTTGAGTTTGCATGCAGTATTTTCTAGCAAGCCTTGGCCAACCCCGATTCGTCTCCCCCACGGGAGCTAGATCCCATTCTAGAGATTTTTTGGGCTCAGGGTTCTCTCGCTGAAATCGATTCGTTAGACTTAGTCTTGCCTTCCCATCGCTATAATCAAGCAAATGACTGGTCCCGACAAACCCCGGGAAGATCTTCATCATAGACTCTATATTTCCTCCCAGAGTTAACCGGAATCGAGGCAGGAGAATTCACTATCACCATGACGGAGATCGCCTTGTCCCATTAACCTCTTAAATACACAGATGTTTATGTCGAAATATGGTTACTATCGCTGAAACGATGCCTATCAATATCTCCCAAACCCCCAAAGATCGGAATGTTCGGGTCGTGAGCGATAGCCCCCGAGGAGATCCAGATTTACACTGATCTTTTAAAGGATTCCACGATGTTTTTGCCTCGTCTTCCGAAGCTTATACCGACATCGACCCACAAAGTGTCGACAATAAGCTAACTTTGTTGTTTTCCAATATCACTTTGAGATCTGAAAGAAACATCCGGTGAGACTCCATAATGGTTACTTTTCTTATTTAATCTGGACGAGATCGAAAAGTAACCATAATGGAGTCTTTTAAGCCCTTTTCAGACTCTTAAAGATGAAAAGATTGACGAGCAATCTTCTTTCCCTTCACACTAAACCGTCCAAGAACATTCCTTAAATCCTGCCCCTTAAGCCCTTTTCAGACCCTTTTAAAATGAAAAGATTGCCGGCGATATTGTGACTCGCCATTGCTAAACTGAAATTTGAAGTCACGCCTGTCCGGGCGGTAGTTTACCCTTTTTCGTCCGACGGTCAACTGCATCGTAATAAAGGAGCCACGTATTGACTTCCATTCTTTAGAAGAGTATCCTCGTATAATTTTATTCCCTTTTCGGCCCGAGGGACTAAATCTACTAAAAAGAAACCCCTCGAGTCCATGTTAAGCTCTTTTTCAGACTCCCTAAAATTGAAAAGATTGCCGAAAGTGACCTTTATTCTTTCACACTCAAGTAAACGTCCAAGAATACCGACGGAGTTCATAGTTAAGCTTTTTCGTGACTTTAAAATTGAAAAATAGCCGAGTGATCTTGTCCTTGTCACACTCAGTAAAATGGTTTTGAATTGACGCCTGGTTGGTGATAGTTTACCCTTTTCGAATCAACTAGACGCATTGACCTAAAAGGTACCTCAATGGAGTTTCTTTTTATGCCAGACTTTCTAAACATGAAAATCCCGAAGCTTCTCTTTGGGCTCGCTTAAACTTACATCAAGGACGCTACTATCAGTGGTGTTCTATCAACCGCATTTGCATGTCTGCGCTGCTTTTAACACCTTTTGGCCACCGGAGGATTTTTTCCGAGTATCAATCCCTAGAACATCAGTCTTGTACTTACCGAATCTTGTATGTTTGTTATGCTCGTTCATCCACTGTAATGTAATATTCTTTATTCTTTTTCCAAATCACCAAAAGAACAAAAATCAAATATACCCCAAAAGAGGATGGGAAAAGTATTTTCTTCGCTGGCAGCATTATGAGTCACCCTAGGATAAAGCACATCCGTCCGCTTGATGCACCCACTGGGCGACGGAAACACCTGTGTTTTTCTTTGCTCGTTACAGAAGCCAGTCCTCCACTGTCGTCACTTTCCAAACATATGGAGTTTGTGTTGCCTCCTACCTCATAAACTTATGATTATCATATATGTTGCCTGAGTCTTACCACTTGTTGTGCCATTTGTCCAAGGGAAGTTTGTTACTAGCCTGAGTCGGCCACCGCGAATATGTTCGTTTGTCCGCATACCCTACCATCCTAAACATCCAATCAAACTCTTTGTTCAAAATCAACGAAGCCCTTCCAAATCGTGACTCACCGGGAAGATTATCAAAGTCCGTAAACCATCGCAGTCACCGAAGACCCTCCGGGTAGTCACACCATATTACACCCCACCGAAAGTTTGAAGATTTTGAAGTTGTTGCTCGAAATCAAAACAAACACGCCAACCAGCTCCGAGATGGATACTTTCTTTGTATATCTTCTTCTGATTTCGAGATGTAGTTCACCGTATTGTTCGCTAATTTTATAATTTTATGGCAACATGATCTACAAAGGTATTTGATTGGTAGTCATGATTTTATTTTATCTTGAGCATGTGTATGCCCGCCTTGGAGAGACATTTGATATTTTTGCAGCGGCACTTCACGCATTCCCGACTCGCCCAATTTATTCACCGTGACAAGACAGATTGGTAAAGAATTATAATGCACGGCCATCGATGCTCTTCTCAATTTCACATTAGAGGGCATCCGTTATAACCCTAAATGCACCATACAGATTTACCCGGCATCAGGCCAACTCATGCCTTCTCCTAGCCAAAGCCATACGAGTAACTCCTCAAAACCACTAAACAGCAACCCGCTACCTAACTTCACCGGGCTGCACTTTCATTCCTTTTATCAAAAGAGACGTTGGTATCCGCTGCTAGCTCCAAAACAAACATGAAAATTTGCAAATAAAGCAAAAATCAGGAAGTTTCCACAGACTCGGGGTTTTTTGTCAAGAATCAAACTCTCCATGCATGGTCGAGTTCTTACTAAACCCTAGCTCTTCCTAGCCTATAAAGGAGGGGTAGGGGTACTAGTCAAAGGAGGAAAAATATAGTAAAGGAACTCGCCAAATTGTTGCTGGGGCTTTGTCTCCAACCCTTTAGCTTTGCCTCAAGCTTTAGGAAAACTCAAGAAGCAGCAGCTGGAGGACAAAATAAGAGGAAGAGCCCAGATCAGAATCGTGGAACGGACCTACCGTAAATCATTGTAAGTTGATTTATTCAAAGCACGAAAGATACTTTTCCCGCCCCGCATACATGAATCTCATCTATGATATTTGATTTATGTTTTATTCCTAACCCTAATTATGATCAAGAGGCATGCATGTATAGTATTGTTTGATTGCAGGTGAAGCTTGTGGAAGGAGAAGCAGCAGCTAAAGGACAAGAAACTCAACGGAGGATCTACTTCTACCACCGAAAAGGTTGGTTTATTCTTCTTGTATGCATGTGAAGAAAGAGGTTTCAGATTCGGGTAGAAGGTCAAAAGTTAAGTCTTAAGGGTCATTTTCTGCGTATAAGTTTAGAGCCCTAGCTTATTAGTCCGTAGGGTAGAATACCCAACAACATTACTTTTCCTCCAATATTCCCTCTTAAAACTCCTTGATGGCATTCCCATATAATATCATTCCTTTAATGATCCATCACACATATCTAAATAATACCATCAATCCCCAATTTTTATAATTGTTCTGTGATTAACTGATATTTTACAGCTCTAACCACTAACTGATTCTTTTGAGTTGTGGAATAATCTTCAGGAGAAACACCAGTAGTTAGAAACAAATAAGTCTGCTCCTTATAGTTCAAGATAACCTATACTTTTAATGGCTTGTATCTATAACATTATCACCCAATGCACCACCTGGTTCTCTTCACTCAAGCTTAAAGAGGTGATCAATACTTACAATATGTTTACTAGGTTTAACCACAAATTGTTACACATCAAAATTACTCATTACAATGATGGCCTAGTGTTGTCATTAACAATGTCGCAAGTGTCGCAAATATAATATTTTCATCTTTCCTATGTCGTGTCTCGGACGACATTATCAAGAAAACTTACAAGACACCTCTAAGGACTAGTTTTGAAGAGGAGAAATCATTTGACAAAGAGTACAATTATTTTGCCATGGAAAAAACCACTCAAAAATCAAGTTTGGAAGGCAGCACTCCCCTATACACTGTCAGGGAGTGTCAGTGCTCTGTACCCTGTTTTGGGGGAGCGTTGCAATGCTCTATGCACCAATTTGAGGGATTATTGGCCTTTTTGAGCGAATTTTGGACAGTTGAGGTAAATCGGGAAAGAATCCCCTTCATATCTAGAGTTTGTTGGATTCGGATCTGAGGTCAAGCCTCGATCTTAGAGAAGATCCACAACTGGAGGAGAAGGATCCTCAACCTATCCCAAGAATATATTAAGTGGTTAGGCCTCTCTAATCCTATATAAGGAGGCCTCCTCATGGTGAAAATGGGAGGCATTGAAGGCATCAAACTTATGATCTCATAAGGGAGATATCATTGAAGAATAATCAGTTTGTGTGTGGATTACTTGAGCAAAGGGTTGGACAAGGAGAACTGGGAGAAGTTGGTGTACCTTCATCAAAGGGCTGTAATTATTCTCTATTGTTCTCATTAATATATATATGTGCTTGGCCTATTTCTTTCAAGGTTGTGTTTATTATACATGAGCTTGTCTATATTAGATAGATCTGGTTTTAAGCTAATATTTGTAGAATAGGAAGCTTGTTCCATATTTATTTGATTTGTAGGACTTATCGAGGAGC
This sequence comes from Picea sitchensis, assembly GCA_010110895.2. Taxonomy (NCBI): domain Eukaryota; kingdom Viridiplantae; phylum Streptophyta; class Pinopsida; order Pinales; family Pinaceae; genus Picea; species Picea sitchensis. The sequence continues at coordinate 1,357 of SNQJ01S0225838.1, read as the reverse complement.
TTGGACATCAAAGAATAATTTGGACTGTGTGAAGACGAACGCTGTTAAAAAGGTACACCTTTCTTCCTCTTCTCCATATATTGGTTTAATTAGATTTAAAAGGATGTCAGTGACCAAATTTAGCACCCTTTATGTCTTGGCCTTAGGAGTCTAGAGTCCAAGAGAGAATCCACTTGTCCACAGGGGGGTTTTTCTGTAATAGAAATTGGCGACTCCACTGGGGAAGGACTCCTATTTTTATTTCCTTGGTTTGTCCCTTCCCTTTTACCACCTTTCAGATCACTTTTTATGTGTTTTTATGATCCATTAGCCTTCTCCTACCTTCACTAGCATTTTCACCATTTTTTATGCATTCTGGGTGAATTGTTTGCAATTTTTTGGCTCTTTTTCTGAGTTTCTAGGAGGAACAGTGAGCCCCTGTAGAACATACCAGAGTGCTAGTTCTCCCCTACAGTGTTTTAGGGAGCATTTCAACACTCTGTACACCCTTCTTGGGGAGCGCTAGTCTCTTTTTCGAGAGTTTGTGCCTTCTTCTACTCAGTCTTTTGCAGCCTGTTTTGAAGAGCTCTTTACCTAGAGACTGTGGTTGGTTTGTGAAGTTGTTTGGATTGTCTTTTGATGGTTTTTTATTGTTATCACTCACTCTTGTCTTGATTGGAGCTTGAAACCTTTTTCAAAAATGTGAAATTACCTTTTCTAGCTGCGTTTTTGTCGGGACAGTTTTGAGTGGTTTCTCTTTCTCCCTATCATTTCTTGGATTATTCTTCACATTTTATTATGTTCCTTAAATGCTTGATTGGTTTTAGGATCCTTTATTGTGTTATTGTTTGTCAGAACAATTTTCTTCTTGTTTTCCTTCATACCTCACTGCCTTGTGCATGCTTTGTTTGTATCCCTTTTGCTTCGTGTCTTTTGCATCTGCATAGTACTCTTTCTCCTGATTGAAAGTAGTGGAGCATTGAAGGTTTTGTATTTAATTTATGTATACATAATAATCAAACAAAGAAGATACATGCATTCTTGATTTTGGGTAGTGAAACTAGCTTGCATTTAAAGTGGCAGAATTGCATGTTTTTGGCATTTTGGGACATTGTGCATCTGGAGTGATGAATGTTTTCTCCTTCTCATAGCATAGCTTTCATTGAAATGAAAAGATTGCATCTTCATATATTTTCATAAATTTCAAGTCGGTCAAAACACCATATTGTCCACGTCATTTTCCTTTTGAGTAACAACAACCTTAAAAATCAAGCACTAAACTAAAAATTGATTAGACATTTTTATATTTTCTGGTAGCAAACCTACATTAGATTAGTTGTAGGGCTTTGGAATAGGTGTGAAAGATAACTTTCCAAAG